>APFE030225250.1:76734-89544 GCA_000404065.3 Pinus taeda | reverse complement strand
AGAAGAATTCTTCTTGACCAACTTCAAATTAGAGTTGTCCTAGAAAATCTTTATAAATTCCTCCTTTGTCATTGGCTTATGATAGATCCTGATTCGATGTCCATTCACTAAGAGAGGAACATTTTCTTCATCAATATTCCTAATTTTGACTGCTCCATTATCAAAAACATTTTCAATTTCATAAGGCCCAAGCCAGTAAGTTTGAAATTTTCCTTGGAAAATTTTGAACTTTGAATCAAAGAGTAATGCCCACTCTCATGGCTGAAAGTTTCTTTCTTTGATGTATTTATCATGCCATATAGATCTCAGTTGCTAGACTAAACTACTCTCTTGGATAGCATCTTGTCTTCTTTCATCAAGCTAATTGAGTTGTTCCATTATTTTCTTTTGTGCTTTTAATAAGTCAAGTACCAACTTGATTGTTGTCTTGTAGGTATGAATATGGAACTCAATTGGAAATAGGACATGTTTCCCATAAACAAGTTCATAGGGATTATGTCCTGCAGTGTTTCTCCATATGGTACAGTAGGCCCATAAAACTTCTAGAAGCTTTTTTGCCCAATCCCTTCTATGCAAGTGAATTGTCTTGGTGAGGATTGATTCAATCACTTTGTTAGTAGACTCTACTTGTCCTTTTTCTTCTAGATGGTATGGAGAAGATTTCTGATGCTTGATTTTATATTCTTCCACTATCTTTTCACTACTCTGGTTTAAATTGCTTTACTTGGTCTGTTACAATTTCTCTTGGGACACCAAAATGAGTAAAAATGTCCTAAAAAATAAATGAAACTACAACATTTTCAGTAGCAAAAGAAAGTGCGTTAGCTTCTACCCATTTAGTAACATAATCAGTGTATACAAGAATATATTTTTTTGTTTTGAAGATGGATTAATTGTTCCAATAAAATCCAAAGCTAATTTTTCGAAGGGTTCAATGAGTACCTGAGGTTGTAGTGGAATTTCATCTCAAGGAACATGCTTCCCCATTGTTTGACATCTGTCACACATCTTAACATATTCCCTGGAATGCTTAAAAAGCGAAGGCCAATAATATCCTAAGAGAAGGAATTTATAAGTAGTTCTTTTGTCAACAAAATGACCCCCACATGGTTCATCATGGCATGCTTTAAGTATTTTAGGTATTTCATCTTCTCTTACACACCTTCAGATGATGAGATCTCATCCTGTCTTGTATAATTCTTCATTCATCCATGAATAAGGTGCACTTGTTTGGATTATTCTTCTCTTTTCTCTAGGAAACAAACAGAAGGGTAACCTTTCTATACCTAAATAATTTGCAATATCTACAAACCAAGGTGATTTAGTAGATACTGCAAAAATATATTCGTCACGAAACTTATCCTCTATAGGTGTATCATTGTTATCATTTTGAATTCTAGATAAAAAGTCAACAATTGTGATTTTTTTCCAGGTCAGTCCAGAATGGTTACATTGAATTCTTATAATAGTAATATCCATTTTGTTACTCTACCATTAGTAATTGGTTTATTGATTAAATATCTAATGCCAGAATGGTCTATATGAATGAAAGTTTCATAGCCAGTGATGTAATTTCTAAATTTATTAATGGCATGAATGATAGCTAAAAACTCATTTTTAGTTACAATATAATTTAGCTCTACATGAGTTAATTTTTTACTGGTATAATAAATGGCATAAGGAGTGAGATATTTTTGTCCTAACACGTTTCCTAGAGCTATGTTTGAAGCATCAGTTGATATATGAAAAGACAATTTCCAATTAGATCCTTTGAAGATGGGTGCTTCAGAGATCTTCTTTTTCAAAGTTTCAAAAGCCTTTTGACAATCAGAGTTCCAACTAAATTCAAAATCTTTGGTGAGTAATTTGAAGAGAGGAGATGCAATATTTATGAAGTTTTCTATGAATCATCTACAATATCTAGTAGAACCAAGAAAACTCCTAACATCTCATTGACAACTTGGGATTGATTATTTGGAAATAATTTCTACCTTAGATGAGGCTACCGTAATTCCATTTCCTGAAATATGGTGACCTAAAAAAATTCCTTCATTAAACTTCATAAAACGTTTTTCATGACTGAATGAAAGATTTGTTTCTTTGCATCTTAAGAGAACTTTTTCTAAATTTTGAAGTGCTTCTTCAAAAGAATTTCCATAAACTGTAAAATCAACCATATACACTTCCACATAGTCATGAATAATATCAAAGAAAATTCCTACTACTCCTCTTTGGAATCTTGTTGGAGCATTCATAATCGAAAACAAAGTACTTATTAAGAATAGGTCCCCCATGGACAAGTGAATGTGGTTTTGTCTTGATCTTCAGGTGTTGCCCGAATCTTATTATACCCACTAAAACCATCCAAAAATGAGAAATATTTTTTTTTGTTAATGTATCTAAAACTTGACCTATGAAAGGAAGTGGAAAGTGATCTTTCAAAGTTACTTTATTCAATTCCCTGTAATCAATTCATTCTCTCCATTTTCAATTTTTCTTAGGAATGATTACTAGTGGTGAAACCCATTGACTATTTGATATTGGATAGATGATATTTACATTGAACAGTTTCTGCAATTCCTCTTTAACAATTTCTTTTAAGTTTGGATTCATTCTTCTTTGTGGTTGTCAAATTGGTCTAGGATTTTCTTTAATATAAATATGATGCATGTAGGTTTTAGGATCAATTATATTAGTGTATTCCCATCCATATGGAGAAGAGTGCTTTCTACCAGTTTCTTTTTTTGTAACTCTTCCATGTTTTCATTAATGTTCATGGTTTTTCCTGGAAAATTTTCTATTGAAGAGTTTTCAAAATTTTCCATAGAATGTAATGACATTTGTCTAGTTGATGGATATTTAATATTACATTGTTCTTGAAAATTTTGACTATTGTCACAATATAACGAGGGTTTATTATTTTTTATTGAATTTAAAATTTGATCCTACTGATTTATTTGTGCAATAGTGAAAAATGGTTGTATATCATTGTCATCATCTATCCATTCTTCTATCATTGTTTTTGAAAATAGGTACAATGTAAATTTCTTTGTCAATATTCCATTTGAGATAAACATGTCTCCTTATCTACAAGTGATAAAAGCATTCATTGTAGCCAACCACGGCTTGCCTAAAATTAATGGATGTCCTCCTAAATTATTCTTGGGTGCTAGAATTATGAAATCGACATGATATTCCCAAGAATCTAAGGATACATATATATCTTATAACACACCATTAGGTTTAATTACATAATGTTTTCTAATTGTAATAATGTTGGCGTGTATTGAAGATTAGGAAGCTTCAATTTATCCATAGTTTGTTTGCTCATTATGTTTATGGCTACTCCTAGATCAATCAATGTGTTTGGTATTTCAGTTCCATTGATGTGTGTTTTCACAATGGGGCTTTGTCGATCTAATTATTTTTGAATTATTGTTTTCCCCATAATGATATCTGAAATTCTCCCGACTAGTTGAATTCATTTTGTTTCTTTTCTCTTTCTTCCTAGTCCTTTAGTACTCAATTCCTTAATTGTCTTTGCAAAAATCAATATTTCTTTTACTGCTTGTAATAAAGGAATTTTTATACAGACCTTTTTTTATTAATCTAACATATCATAAAGAGGAAATATGATTTGTTTTTCTACTCCTTTATCAATTTTCAACCTTTCAGGAAAAGGTGGTCTTCAGATAAATACTGGAGGTTGTTCTATAATAGGAGTATTATTAGAATGTGTGGGATTTTTTTTTTCTCTTTCAATATTTTCTTTCTGAGGAAGGGAAATCTCTTCTTTAGAGTTATTATTATATTTTTGAGAATTATTTTATGTTTCTTGAATAACAATAGATGGCTTTTCTCCTTTCTAATACTCTACCAGGCCTTAATTTAACATTATTCAGATCTAATGGAGTTATAATATAAGTTTCAGGATTCTCACCTTCTAAGTTGTAAATAGGTTGTGAAGTTTTATTGTTTGGATTTGGGAGTAGTTGAATAGGTAATTGATTTGATCTTTGTGAAAATGGAAAAGAAAGTTGTGGGTTTTCCTTTTGAGCTTGAGATTGAGGTATTTGGTTGGTTTGAGGGAAGTATTGTGGTGAAAAATTTGGATAAGGTGGTGGATATTGTTGATATTGAGAATATCTTCCATAAGTATTTTTCCATCATTGATTCCAAGATTTTGGTTGAGCCCAAGGATTCCATGACATAGGTGGATTCAGATTATTTTGTGAAGATTATTGTGAAAATTGTTGAGGATTAAAACCTTGAGTTTGATTTGTTTGAGGATTTTGCCATGGCCTTTGGAAATAAAATAAAGAGGTTCTACCTAATTTGGCATTTGTTCTTCACTAAACACAACCTTAAGACCTGGTATAGAGGGACATTCTTTTGTATCATGATTTTCCGCACATATAACATGGGTTTCTATGTTTTTTAAATCTAAAGGACATTCCCTCAGAGCATATTTCTTTCTACACCTAGGACAAAAGATGGATAATGCAACATTTTTGGCTTTTTTCTTGTTTTGTATTTTAAGGGTGTCAATTTTCTCACTGAGACTCCCTAAAATATATGTTTCAAAGTTATCAAGAAAACAACCTATTTATTCCCTACTTATTGTCCCAGCTGCAGATTTATTTACTCTTGATAAAAGAGGATCCATTGAACTTTTCCTTGTTCTTTCTTTACCTCTTGAGATATGTACATATAGATCACAAATATCTACCAACGATAACTGAGAAATATCTCCTTTTCCCATTAGATCAATAATATCAATCCACTCATCTTTAGTGGATTTGAGTAAGAGAGCTTTCAAAGTTTCCTCATCCAGATTATTCATTTCTTCCCTTTTGATATTATAAACAAATATTTTGACAACATCTTAAAGATTCTCATATTCTTTTTGTACCATTTTGAAGAATACATCTTTAATGATATGAGGCATACAATAATCTTTATATTTCTCTAAGAATGTATCTTTCATTTGTGCCCACCTCATTATACAATTCTTTTCTAAACTCATAAATCATTTTAATTTTGAATCCTTTATGGTGGTGTTGACGACGTTGGACCATCCAACATGTAAGAGGATCTCCCCAGTAAGAATTCCCAATTAGACCTCAGACCGTTTGGTGTAGGAGTCCCAACAGTGGGTCTTATGGTAATGCCTTGATAGTGGTTTCGCACATAGGCAAGTAAGATGTCCTTGTTGGTAGCGACGGTGTGACAACTACAGTAAGTCAAGGAAGGTGTATTAATGGTTCTAACACATAGAGAGTGATGTGAGTGTGCCCCTTGGAAACCTGTGACAGCATGGAGTTAAGAAGGGAACATAAGAGAAAATATGCACCACAAAATGGAAGGGAAGTTAGCTAGTAATCCAAAGTGATGGTTAAACCAACAACATGTTTCGGAAAGATTCATACATACTTATATAGAATAGCCCATACATGCATGTGTAAGAAAGCAAATACATCTATAATTTAGAGTAAACCAGGTAGCATATAATACTATACAACATATGCATGAAACGTGTTGGCTCTTATTATATTAATAAGTGTAAGCTCCAGTCATTCAATACATCCATGTCTAACCACTAGTTCTGATAGGGCAACGTTACAGCCACAACCACCTGCTTCTCCAAAGACATATAATAGCTCTCTGCTGTGGAGAAGCCAAGGCTCGTTACAATATTGTCCAAGCTCTCTCTAAGATAGTTCTATCAGAAGCTTGGCAGAACAAAAACATTTACAATGAGTTCTAAGGTTCTATTTATAGCAAAGGGTGGGGTGACCCTTGACATTCCCCTTTGTGAAAATTTATCTACCCTCATGAATCTTCATCTACTATATGGTTGTTACATCCAACTATTGAAACTTGAACTTCCACTTGACAAGATGTTACATTAAAATGCACATGTGCCCATGTGAGACAAAATGACTTGAGCAAGCCATGTAATACATCACTGACACTCAGTCCATTCTGGTGAGACCAACTCTTTGACACGTTTCAGATGGTGAAGGTGGTGAGTTGATGCTAAACTTGGTCATCCATGATAGTGTGCATGTGATCCATGGTGAGATCTTGCTTAAGCAAACTCTTGACTCTATTGCATCTGGGTGCATTGGTGTGGCTTCTCCATCCAACTCATCTGCTAAGATGTGTATGGTCTTCATGGGTGTAACCGAACCAACAACACATTGATGCATAGTGCCTGTGTTGATCTTCCAGTGTGTGCTGGTGGTCATGCACATCATCTGTCCACTACGTCTTCAATTCCTATTGGAATTGCTTCTTGTCTTTGCCCTGGTGAGTCTGTTGAATGGGTGGGATTGCATGTGTGTGCATGATGACATGCAATCTACTGAATTCCCTTGCATGCGATCAAAAACACTACTCACCATGTCTGCTCCATGCCAGCTTCTGGGATGGATATTTAACTTGTATGGACACAATTTCATCCGTGAGTGCATGTTGCGCTTGTTGATGTACCTGTTCTTGTTGCAACTCATTCTCTTGTCTATGAAGCTCTTGTTCTTCCTTGAGTTTTTGCTGGATGACATGAAACTCCTTCTCTATTTCATTCTCTACCTTCATGTTATCTTCATGTCGTGCCGTCAATTCATATCCTAAGTCTCCAAAGTTTTTTTCACAACAAGTGGATATGCTTGGGCTTGCAACTTTGTTCTACCTTTGTGTTGTCAACAACCTTCCTCTTGCATTCATTGCATCTGGTATGATGCCTTCAACTACTATTCATGATGTTTCTCATTGTGATGTTGGTGTCATCATATCTTGATTTCCTTGTCTACAAACAACTAGAGGTCTTCATGGTAGGCAAGTGCGTAAACACTTGATCGATGGCATCCCAAAGTTTCCTCTAAATGCTGTCTTCGACTCTGCTCTCTTGGAAACCATTGTACCTATACTACTGAGAGGTAGATGAAAACCTGCAATACCTCAAGACATCACAGCACTCATGGAAAGCAGCCTATCAAGCGAAAACCAAAACAAACTTGAGAACTAACTTGAAACATACCTCTCTGACTAATCATGAAGGTTACACAATTTCTGCCAGGAGGTTGGGAGACTGACTGCCAAGGATGCACAAGGCATAGTCTAAGATGTCAGGACTCTGATTCACTATTGGAACTATGCAATTCACAGTCCAACCTAGCTGCTAATTGTTAGAATTGTACAATATGCAATCTCAGTTGGAAATGGTTGTAGGCTCAGTGAATGCATTGCATAATTTTTTTGGCCAACATTCACTGTCCCTCAGAATTACATAATGCAAGACTAGAGGATAGCCACTAGGAAGAAATGGGAATTTCCTGAGAGGAAGACATAATATTCCCTCTTAGGATTGCATAATATTGCCTTGGTGAGGTAGAGTTCGGGCGAAGGCTACCCAGACCTGTCGATGGGCAACTGCAAGCGAATGTGAATGTGAATGCGTGGCAATACTAAGTGTAAGAATAAGTTAATGATCATGCATGTAGACAGTGAAAGAATGATTCAAGAAATGGAAAAACATGCATGTGGGTGAGGTGAGTCGTCGAATTAGTGAATATTCATGAAAAACAAATTCATGCATGCGACAACTATGAGATGTTAATGAAAACTGAATTGGTGCTAGTAAAAGCTACTATATATCCAAATGACAACAAGCAATCACTAAAAGCGCAAGAAATGCAACACAAGACATGGAAGACAGGCTTACCGCAGAATAGCTAAGTTGAATGTGCCGACGAATCCTAGATGCATTGTGGGATGTCATAACTATAAGTTTGATGTGAGGAATGAGTTGTGCAACGTTTAATTCATGAGTTTTGAGAAAATCAAATATGTGATGTGCATGCCACAAATATAGGAAGAGCGACACTTGGTGGGAGGCTTTTGAAATTATCCTTGGATGAAATATTTAGTTTCTAAAAGTAGATCCCCAAGTCAAGGGATGCCTTTGCATGCTACCTTGGGAGAAACAACCCATCCATGTAAATCGGTTTTGCTCATTCCCGAAAGGAACTAGTCAACTCAACTACACATCCAAGAGGTTGCGCAACTGCAAGGAGAAAATATGCATTTCTGGAAGGGATCTAGGTTGGATGCCGAGAATATTTGTGCAATTTCTGGGAAAAGTTGCTGACTACTTACCACGATTGCACAATTCCTTGGATAAGCAGCCCTGCTAGGATGAATTGTGAAAATTTCTGGATGAAGCTTGACTAGAAGATTTGCGTAATTCTAGAGCTAAGGAGGTTGCTAGATAGAATTGTGTAATTTTTGGAGGGAAGGCTGGTTGGCCTCCAGAATTGTGCAATTTCTTGAGGGATATGCTCATCCTATAGCTGGACCAAGTCCGAAGGAACACCCTATGAGGGGAATGCAACAAACTCTGATGGAGAGGCTGTCATTCTGCAAGAAAATCACTGAGGCTTGTGTACTTGATGAATCAAGACATGTTGTTGAGAAAGGTTGGTAAGGGGGCTCGAAAAGGAAGCAAAGGAAAAATTTTGGAGGGTGGTTATAGCCGCTACAACACTTGGCCACACACTAGTAGAACTCTAGCTCTCTGAATGGACCTTATTCAAGAAAAGCAAGTCTAACCTCCAGAAGTGTTGTTCGATTCTCAGTTCATCTTAGTTCCACACTTGCTTGATTGTATTATGTAGTATTTTCCAAGATCTTGGTCGATTGACACACATTCCAAGCCAAGTAAACATAGTTACCTTGATTGGGGTTGAGGGGTATATTGGTGCGCAAGCAGTATACTTGTCAAAGTCTTAGTTTCATCTCTCGTGTTCCTCTCATGTGAGCTAGCCTAGATAGTACCATGGTGGAGTTACTTGCATTAGCTCTCTACACAAGAAGCCTTTCTCTTCTTTTGCCTTATCCATTTTCATTTTTTTCAAACTTTTTTCACTTTTTCATTTTTTCATCTTTCATCTTCGTAACTGTGCATAACACTTATTCATTTTATAGGTGGAAGAGGGATCCTGATTTATTGATAGAAAAATAGGTTTTTCCTATAGAGAAGTAGTTTATTATACCTCTAATGTGTCTATTACGGTTTTCCCCCTCACCTTAGTCTACTTGACTGGGCTACCAAGGGTTAACCAAAAAACAACCGACTAGAGTAGGTGATACTAGTTAGCATGCAAGCATTGTGTTTTCACCAAGGTTTACTTCGAACAATACGTTTTTTCCATTGATGTATCATGGATTGAAGATAAAAAGTACTTACATAAGAGAGCAAACAATAGATAACCAAATGTTAATAGTTTTACAAGTCCTCTTATACTTTACCGAGCTTGTTTCAAGAATCATACATGGTTTCATGCGAAACTAACCTATGAACAAAACAATAAAACAAAAAACAAATCAAAGCAGAAACAGAAGAAAAAGTGAAAGCAAAGTGAGTAAGAAAACAGGTAAGCAAACAAACAAACCAACAAAGAAAGTAAGAAAAATAGCATGCAAGCGAATAGACTAAAAGCAAACACTACTCCTACTCCTAGGATAACAATGCATGGGCCATCTCAGGTGAAGTGATACTTCGAATGCAGCCACCAGCACATTGGTTGACCCATGTTGGTGAAGGCATGGTTTGCGAACATCGCAATTGTGCAAACTAGCAAGCATGAAAGATATAACGATGAAGACGGACACACTCTAAGCTTACAAGTGACCACAGAACAAAGATGAGTGAAAGAGCATGGCATGCACTCTATGGAACTGCCATGGTGTTGTACTACACTACATGAAGATGTTGAGTGTATGCATTTTCTTGATTGTGACATGCAAGAAAACATGAGAAAGGTAGACCACTTACCTTGTGCATGTGTGCTTGCTATGTAACATTCCTCCAATGCATGAGATATGGGATTGTGTAGTTCGATGGAGGAAGAAAAATTTGGGTGTTTGGTTTATCTTCAATGCAAAGCAATGAGTGATGAGAAACCTTGACTGTTTCAACAATTTCCTGATCAGAACTGAAACGAACCTCAGGATACTAAGGGTTTGACATAACCATGAGCTCAGGCTGAAGTGCCTTGACAACCTGCGAGGTTTTGACTTCATTGACAAATATATCATCATATACCAGTGTCTTACACAGATTAACAATGGTTGAATCAACATCATGATCAAATGAAGGCATAGAGAGATCATGAGAACCAAGATCAGAAAATTCAAGATGTTTGTCGGCATCCTCATGTTTTGATGAATCGGGTAGAGGGGTGGATGAGAAAAAATCATGTTCATTGCCTATGTTTTCATAAATGACAAATGATAGATTGGATGGATTTTACAAGGAAGATGTGTCCTCTCCACACTGTGATGATATATTGACATCCAATGTGTCATATGGATAATCAGAAGTAGAAAAATTCAGAAATGGGTTTTCGCAAGGGAAATTAGCAGTGGCAGAATCACAAGGGATGTCAATATAAAGAGGATGAGGCATGGCTCTAAGGGAGTCATCCATCACTATGGGTTCTTCTTTAGATTCCCACACACACTCATCATGAATGATGGTGCAAATTGGCTACATAACACCAACTTTGTTGAAAACTTGATCCTCATTCACAACAGGCGAGGAATTTGTAATGGAAGAACACATGACAGTACAATCTAGAGGATCAACAGAAAACTAGGATGGAGGTCAATGGAACGAATCCATGTGAAAACCAACAGGATTGTAAGCTAAATCTATGCATATCTCAAGAGAAGGTGGGGTGGGAGGATGTGACAATTCAACAGATGTTTGTGCATGATCTCCCACATCACTCCATAGTGGTGGAGCTATTTGATGAGGTGAAGGCAATGAGTCACTTGTGACAACAATTGTGACTGCCTGTGATTATGAAGCTCCATCACTGAAGTGTGTTTAGTGGCATTCAAATATGTGAAGAAGATACTCAAATATTCCATGAAGAAATTCCCAATCAATTTCATCTTCATGAAATCGGTACGTAATATTACAAAAGCATGTGTAGAACTGATCAATGGATTCATTGGATGCTTTCCATAATTTCTAAACTCTTAATTAACTGCTTTATGATTAATGTGATTGAAAGCATGATCTATCGCTGTGACCAGATGAGAAAGAGAATGAATAGACTTTCCGGGCAGCGTGGCACACTAGTGCATTGGGTTCCCTTGAAGTGTGTAGATGAACAACGTGTAGGTCATGTAATCTTCAAATATTCCATGTCTTTCACATGAGTCTCCAATGCCCACTACATGCCTAACCCAACCTACATGGCCTCCACCATCATATGTTTTATGTGGCAAGTTATTTGAGAGATTTTATCAGATAATGAAGCCATTTCTATAATACATACACTCCAGAAGAGGAACTTGGTAGTTAGTCATGATAGATATGTACATATTAAAAACAATTATGAGGACTCAACTTGTCATCTGACCCTCCTTCTAGTGCCAAAATGTTGACGATGCTGGACCCGCCAACATGAAAGTGGATCTCACTGGTAAGAAGTCCCAATTAGACCTCGAATCGTTTGGTGGAGGACTCCCAGCAGTGGGTCATACGGTAGTGCCTTGACCATGGTTTCACACAAAGAAAAGTAAGATGTCCTTGTTGGTAGCAAGGGTGTGAGAGTTGCAGTAATCAAGGAAGGTATAAAAATGGTTCTAACACACAGAGATTGATGTGAGTGTACCCCTTGGAAACCTGTGATAACACAAAGTTAAGAAGGGAACACACGAGAAAATATGCACCACAACATGGAAGGCAAGTTAGCTAGCAATCCAAAGTGATTGTTAAACAAATAGTACTTTTTTAGAAAGATTCATGCATACTGTTACACAAAAATATCATCACCTTGATTATTTGCAGTCGGTGTAGGCCTATCATCACCTATACCAACTTCCTAAGCAATTCTTAAACCTCAGCTCTTCAAAACAAGCTTGAGAAATGAGAGAAATACATCAAAAAAGCAATGTAACTCTGGTTCCGCACTTTCTCTTACTTTTTCCTGTGGGCCCGCACCTTTTGTTCAAGTTATCTGCGTACTTATACGCTCTGTATGTAAAGGGGAGGGTGCGTACCCCTGTAAAAGTCAAAAGGCGCAATATTTATCTTAAAAACTCATCTTGGGTTAATTCTAGAGTTTTCTAGAAGCATTTGTTACGTGGATTGTTTGCTCCAATTGGTTCATGCATCCCATCATAGGAGGAACTAATCCCTTGTTGAGAGGAGCTATCCCTTTGAACGAGGACTCTATCCCTTTGAAGGAGGAGCGGGTAACTGATCTCCATTGCACTATAAATTGAGGCATTGGGTCAGTGGCTAGAGAGGTTAGAAGCTGAGCTTTTGAGGGTAAATGCTAGTGAAATCAAGACTTCCTATTTGATCTTAAGAGGAGAGATCACATACCTTTTTGGCTTCATTAGGGAGTGAGTGAAGCTTGTCAAAGTAGAGGAGACTTCTTGTTGGACCCTGGGAGGAGCTTGTACAGCGTCAAGGCAAAGGTTGTAAGGTTCTTCTCTTCTTTTGAATTAATACAATCAAGCTCATTTTTTCTCAACAAGTATCTCATGTTATTTGTTTCATGGACTCCTTGACTTTCATGTTAAATATGTTTTATAATACTGGTTATTCAGGTGCTATTTAATCGTTTGTCTTGTTTGTGTTTGCAGGTTCGCGACAAAGGAACTCACTTGAATCAAAGGAGTGAAGGCATCCCCAAACTTGCGTTGGATATAAGGTAGGCCTTAAACACACTTGTTTGCCATTATTTATAAAAGCACATTTAGAGAAAGATAGTTTCTGGTTGGTTT
>APFE030225250.1:51688-75637 GCA_000404065.3 Pinus taeda | reverse complement strand
ATTTTATACAAAAGCATCCAGAACTACTCAAGCGTTGAGGACAACACTTTTTTGAAGGAGAGGGGCATGTTAGGTCCTATAATACTAGTGATTACCCCATTACTATTGTAGTTGTATCCCTTATTAATATTGTTGTGCCCCTATTGTCCCCATATTGTTATTACTGTGCCCCATAGAATCCCTCTATCGTTATTTTTGTGCCTTTATATTATTATTGTTAGGTCGGCTTGGTTATATTGTGACTCCTTAGACTCCTATATATAGAAAGGAGGTTTTGTCATTTGAATCATTGAAGAATTGTTCATTTATGTAATGTAAAGGAGGTTGCCCCCTCGAAGAGGCTAAACTCTAACACATTAATCTATCTTTTCTATCCTTTTGTGAGTTGGTTTCATAACACATCGGGTATTAAGAACCAACAGAGATCCATCTTAACTCTAAATATATCATTGGTACAGATAAATCAAAATTTCAGGAAATGTTTACATCTCTAAATTTTATCTCTCTCAACACATGATAAACCCATATTAAGATAGATATCACTTGTTATTATATTGTTTGCCACATGGCTGAAAACATTACATCCTCCCTACCACTTTTTTATAATTTCATACAAACTGGCGTGTCAACTCCAGTCCCAAGTTGTGGCACACTTAAATGTTGTTGGGTATACGACCAAAGTCCCACATTGACTAGAAGTGGGGAGGATCATGGGTATATAAGGATGGACAAATATCTCCATTGGTGTGAGGCCTTTTGGGGTAAGTCAAAAAGCAAATCCATGAGGGCTTAGGCCCAAAGTGGACAATATCATACCATTGTGGAGATATGTGGTGTCCAGATTCCTTACAAGTGGTATCAGAGCCAAGTTCTGAAGTTAGCCAAGTGGATAAATCCTTGGAATGTCGAACGAAGGTGGTGGGCCCCAGTAATATCACGATGGGATCCGTGGATGAGCTCGATTAGATAGGCGGTGTGCTCCGGATTCTTCATGGATGTGTCTTGGTCCCAACATAGTGAAGAGGAGTTGACCTGGGATAGAGCAAGTTCTCAAGGCAAGTGGTGCTCCATGTAAGGTGTGTGCTTCCAACGCATTGGAGCGGAGAATCTTGGTTGGTAGAGAGTGGACAGATGGATAATCGTTTCAGGGGAGGCTTGATGGTCCTTTGTTCGAGGGGAGGATTGTTGGGTATACGACCAAAGTCCCACATTGACTAGAAGTGGGGAGGATCATGGGTATATAAGGATGGACAAATATCTCCATTGGTATGAGGCCTTTTGGGGTAAAGCCCAAAAACAAATCCATGAGGGCTTAAGCCCAAAGTGGACAATATCATACCATTGTGGAGATATGTGGTGTCTAGAGTTCTTACAAATGTTTGTAACAAAAATGGAAAATCCTTTTATGCTCCACATGGAATTGACACATGAGGTATTAAGAATCAACATAAATCCATCTTAACTCTAAATATATCATGGTACCGATACATCAAAATTTGAGGAAATGTTTACACCTCTAAGATTTAATTTCTCTCAACAGATTATAAATCCAGATAAAGATATATTTACATCGTTATTATATTGTTTTCCACATGGCTGAAAACACTAGACCCTTTGTACCACTCTTTTATAATTTCATACAAACTAGCGTGTCAAATCCAATCCCAAGTTATGGTAGGCTTAAATGTTTGTTACAAAAAATTGTAATAAATTGCTTGTGTGATGCAATACTATGGTTCAATTTGGCTGTAAAATGTACTCCGATAGGATGTTGAGTCTCCTCTTCCCATCTTCTTATAAAGCTTAATAGTTCTCATTATCGAGATATCGACTTGCACTATTTCATTGTGCTAAATACTAGTCCATGACAATTCTCAAGCCTAGAAATAAATAGTGATGCAAATAAATCACTTGCTACTTATCTTGCATTCAAATTTTTTGTATACTGTTATACAACCTTAGTTCTATATACTGTTGGAAATATTGAGAGGGGGGTGAATTAGTATTTCTTTTCAATTGTTATTTTTACCAGTTAGATCACTTATAAATAGAACAAAAAATGAACAATAAGAATAAATACTTTTATTAATCAGGAATAATGAGGACTTCAATCCTCTTCTTTACAATAAATCAAGTACAATATAGTGTAGGGATCCAACCCTAGATGAAGAGAACAATCTCCAATCTACTAGGCCCCAACCTATATTTTTCTAAGCACTGACTTGGACTTCATGAGGCTCCAACCTCTAGGAATCCAACCCTATCTTCCCAAGGAACCAACCTTGTCACTTTGATGCACCAACCTCTAGGGCTCCAACACTATCTTCTCAAGGCTCCAACCTTGTCACTTTGAGGCACCAACCTCTAGGTCTCCAACCCTATCTCTGGTACAACCTCCAACCTGGTCTACCTGAGGACTCATATCCTCTAGGGCTCCGACCCACTACTTCAATTTGTTAAGATAAGTTTAATGGTTCTCCAAGGCTCCTAATATCTTTTGCAATCCACCCTGACAATATCTTCACCTTCAAAACTTCCCTCAAATGATCTTCAAGGCACTTAGCTCATCAATGACAACTTTGTCTTCTCATGAAAGTGTCTCCACATCTCTTCATGGTACCAAACAATTTCCCAAGGTCACATCATGGTCTTCAAGAATCTTCAATAAGCTATTCCAAAAGGGTCCAATCAATTTCCTCAAGGTTTGCACCAAACAATTCTCATTAGGGAAATTTTGAGGTCTAAAATGGGCCTCCTAAGGAAATTATAAAATGATAGTGGAAATATATAATAAGAATAGATTACATCATCAAATTTTAGAGGGAAAAAACACAAAACTATTTTTTCAACTCGTATTTTCAACTTATCTACCTATTGGTTTACTCAATTTTCGAGCGAAAACACTCATTGGATGCAAAATTTGATTCCTCATCCAAGGAGTACCCATGTTGCATACTTTCAATGGACCCTGCTACGCGAAAAATGATAAATGCATGAAAAACATGATTTCAATCACATTTTTTTCATGTATTTCTCAATTTTCGTATAGTAGAGTCCATCAAAAGTATGCAACATGGGTATTCCTTGGATCAGGAATTAAATTTTGCATCCAACAAGTACTCCCACTCGAAATTTGAGTAAAAAAATTAGGGACATAAGTTGAGAATATGAGTTGAAAAATTAGTTTTATTATTTTATTATTTTTTAATCTTTTTACTTTTTTACTCCAAAAATGGTGAATCATCCCCCATGGTTGACATCATCATATTGAATTCTAATGGTTCTTATAAATTTTATTTTGGCTGTACATTTTTCTTAGGATGCCCATTTTATACCTCAAAATTCCCCTAATTTCAAGTGCTTCAAGCTGCATCCAAATTAACTCCAATAATGCTTTCAATATTGTGTCCAATAGTGTTCCACGTGTAGACAAAGATGCCTGCTCTATATCAGCTCAATAGGTATTCAACGAGTTTGCTCAGGCCACCACGCAGGTAATAAAGGCTTATAGAAAAATGAGTGCCTTTCAAGATTTCCACAAAAGGTCCATTATATTCTGCTCCAACGCGACTTCAAAAATGTCTTCAATAGTGGTCCACAACTTCAAGGATGCTCGTCAACCTTCTACAAATTTCTTCAACAAGACTATAAGAAATGCTTCAAGGTATGTCAACTATGTGTTGTCTAGAGACTTGTTGCTCAACCAAGGTCCTCTAGAAAAAAAACTTCACCTACAGATTAACCCATATATCTGAACCTCAAGTCTTTACAGTTTCAAGGTGTAAGATATTTTAATCATTGTTCTTTGTCCCTGTCCAAGTTGTAATGGAGGTTGTCTTCTAGTCTGAGGTGTGTAGCTTGCCTACCACAATTTTGAGTCTTCAAAAAGGGTGAAGTTTGGGCTATAAGCTTAGGCTGATTGTTCACTGCAATCACAAAACCAAGATGTAGAGGTAGGGTCAAAAGGTTTGTGGTTAAGGGTTTGATCTTGCAACTAGATGTGATTTTAATGAATTCCTCAACAAGATGATTGTTCAGACCCAGAAATATTATCACATTCAATAGTCTGGGCTTTTATAACCCTGGTCCAAGCCTCCAAAAGTGTGCCTTCAAGGTGATTGTTGTATGAGCTTCACTGTATAGATTTTTGTAATGATATGTTATAGGACTAGGCGCAAAGATAAGGTCTGAGTTACGTCTTCTCCACAGGTGTATAGGTCGTTGTAGTATGATCTGAACTCAACAATCACAGGTCTGAGGTCCTAGTCTGTGTTCTCTTGAGCTTCCCCACAAGGTCTTCACCATGTTGTAATGGAATTCTTCCACGTTTTTTTTGTAGTTTGAGTTCCACAGTCAATGATCTGAGATTTTGTAATGAGTACCTTCAGAAATTGCCCAATTACTGAAAACAAAATTAGCCCAAACAGTGCTCTAAAAAACTTCCTCGTCCACCTTCCTTTTCTGTGTTGCTTCCCTGTATTTTTCACCAAATTTTATGGTTGAAATGATGAATTTTAACTTGTATTTATACACAATTTGACCTAAAATGAAGAGACATGTCACTTGGATGAGAAGATGACTTGCATAAGTTGGCTTATGTGGGCCAGCATTTAAAATATATTTTTTTCAACTTGAAAAATAACTTTCTCTCTATCTATGAGAAGTTAGAGGACAAGTAATAGATCATTGGGAAGAGGAAAAAGTCCTCTACAAGCTGGTGTCAATTCCACCTTTAAATGAGGTCATTTTTCCATAAATAAATTTATATTTTTGTGAACTTTCGTCATTAATTTATCCATGGCAGCCTTTGGTATTTTATGTCTAGGGATCCTTCTTCATAGACTTAGGCCTTCAAGACTAGGGCATCGTGAGAATCAATTAAGAAGGCTAGGGAATCATCTTATTTTCCATCCAACAATCATTTATGAATCATTATTTTATATTGTCAAATGTTAGGGTTTCATCAAGGTATATGGTTAATGTTATCTTAGGCTATAACATCATATA
The DNA here is from genome assembly GCA_000404065.3 of Pinus taeda. NCBI lineage: Eukaryota > Viridiplantae > Streptophyta > Pinopsida > Pinales > Pinaceae > Pinus > Pinus taeda. The sequence continues at coordinate 70,630 of APFE030225250.1, read as the reverse complement.
GCAAGTATTAGTTCTAGGCTTGCATGAGGTTAGGGCAAAGGGTTATTCATGCATCACAAGAATATTTTACATATCCAACAATGCCATATTGACATCAATGACAACTTTGACCAACAGTCTCCCCCTTTTTCATTAATGGCAATATTCTTTCCCTTTCAACAATTTTTCCCCCTCTGAAATCAATGGCAAATGGAGTGTCCAAGAACTCCCCCTATCAAGCTTCTTTTTGACATGTTGCTCCATTACATTTTCTTCATTAATGATAGTTCTCCATGACAGATATGTTGCTTCCCCTTTCATGGTGATCCTTCTTCTGGAAATGTGGTACATGATAGATGTGATTGCATTTCTTCATGTGATGAACCAACTCCCCTTATCTGCATAAACTCCTCTAGCTCTTCTTTTTTGCTCAAGACAAGGAAGAATGTTGCCTTGTGGTCAAGTGGAAGAAATATTCATAGAATCATGATATTCTTTAATGGAATTACTCCTGAGAGATGATCTATCAAGAGATGATTATCCATGTGTGACTCATCAAGGGTTTCATAGGGATCTTCACAGATAGCTTCTGCAAGAATATTCAAGAATCACAAGCTCCCCTAATAGTATGTACGGTCTTCTTCTTGACTAAATTTCATCATCAAAACTTGGAATGTCATATATGCTAAAGATGCACTTATCAAATCAACAACATGAGTGGATGTCTTGAGTGTTGAAGAGACTTTCGGATCCAATTTTCTTCCTTCTCCATACTTGTGTAACTTTCTTTTCTTTCTTTGTAGACTCTATTTTTAGCTTGTTTAGGGACCCGAGTCAAGTTATAATCACGAGCCATATGTCCAATGTTATGATAATTGAAGCATTCAGTTTTATACTTAAATGAGGAAGCATAATTTCCTCCTGCAAAGTTTCTTCTGGAAAAACTAATGAGGATCATTATATTTGTCCTTGTGGTATGCCCTATAATCCTTTTCCATGTGCCCAAATTTTGTACAAGAATAGAAATAACCAAAAAATATACTTTGGTACCTAGAGGATTGAGATTGCCTTGATCTACTTCTATAGTCATTTTGCCTTGGGATCCTTTTATAATATCCATTGCCTCTTGCATCTTTGAAACCATCTACATATCTTCTTGGAGGATGGTTTCTTCCAATGTCATATTGACTCTTCTCCTTGCCTTTGATGCAACTACGGGCATCAATATTTTTTCCAAGCTTCTCCACATCCTTGTTATTTGAACTGTTAGGATTTTCATCATTACTATATGAGGGTTCACCTCCATAACCAAGACCTGAATTATCGAGAGGAGATATTTGATGACTTAGGATGTTATCTAGGGTTTGAGATCTCTTTAGACTCTTGTTCAAATGATCAAATTATTTCTTTAGGAGATCAATTTCTTCTTTCATAATCTTGCATTCTTCATCCTTCCTTGCTAGATGATTCTCCATTTCATTCTTCATTCTCGTTGCTTCACATGATTTGACCTTAAGTGAGGTTATTTCTGATTTTAACTTGGTGATGTCTTCATCCTTTTCTTCTAATTGTCTTGTCATGGCATTTATTTCTTTTTGCTTCATCGACTTGTCCTTCTAGGAGTGCTAAAGATTCCATTACCATTTCCTCTCCTTGTGCTTGTTTCTTTGCTTCTTCTAGTTGATATTTAAGGGAGGAGACCTCTTCCTTGTATTGACCAATTTTTCTTCAAGTTTGTTCAAGTCCTTGTGTCTTTGTTCAAGGTGGATTGACAAAGTTTCTTCCCTTTTTCTTTTCTTTATCCAAATAATTTGTCATGGATATGACTTCTTCATTATTTCTTTTCTTGTTTTGATGAAATTCCTCCTTTGGCTTGGTGAGCTCCTCATCTCTTTCTTGTACCTGAATCTTGAATAAGTCTACTTCCTTCCTTGTCTTTTCAAAATTATGGTCACCATCTTGTGATTTCTTCTTGAGCTCCTCATTTTTCTTTTTCAAATTTCTTATCTCTTCTAGGGCGGCTATAATTTTTTCCATGAGATCTTCTTTGAAGTCCTCTTCATTTTCTTCATCTTCTAGGTCTTATTTGGTCTTGATGTCTTCTCTCTTATTTTCAGCTTCCTTAATGGATTTTGGATTTCCTTCTTGCTTTCCATCGTCTTCTTGACTATAGGTCATGTTCAATGCTCCTTTTGAGTGAAGATCTTGAGGTTTGTCCCACATACCTTTGCCGATGAACATTTCTCCACTTTTTCCTTTAGAGCATCTAGTAGCCCACTCAAGATTTATTTCATCACTCTTGCATTATATTCCTTGGATTCTTCTTCCATCGTGTTTTCAATAATCACATATTCCCAAACTTCAAAACCTTCAGCCATTAAAATATTCTTCATTCTTTCCTTCCATATATCAAAGTTTCCATTGAACGATGGACCTTTCTTGATTTCATTATCTTCTACTTTCATCGTTGAAGAAGAGACATCTTTAGAAGGATTGGAGGATTTCTGCATTGGATTTTCCATTTGTTTTCTAAGGATATAAATTTAAGTTGTCATGCTTATGAGTGAATGTACTAGCTCTGATTCCAATTGTTGGAAATACTGATAGGGGGGTGAATCAGTATTTCTTTTCAATTCTTATTTTTACCGGTTAGATCACTTATAATCAGAACACAAAATGAACAATAATAATAAATAATTTTATTAATCATGAATAATGAGGACTTCAATCCTCTTATTTACAATAAATCAAGTACAATATAGTGTAGGGCTCCAACCCTAGATGAAGACATCAATCTCCAATCCACCAGGATCCAACATGTACTTTTCCAAGCATGAACTTGGAATTCACGAGGCTCCAACCTCTAGGGTTCCAACCCTATCTTCCCAAGTCTCCAACCTTGTCACTTTGAGGCACCAACCTGTAAGCCTCCAACCCTGTCTTCCCAAGGCTCCAACCTCGTTACTTTAAGGCACCAACGTCTAGGGCTCCAACCCTATCTTTGGTACAAGCCCCAACCTGGTCTTCTTTAGGAATCTTATCCTTTAGGGCTCTAACCCACTGCTTCAATTTGTTAATATAATTTTAATGGGTCTTCAAGGCTCCTAATATCTTATGCAATCCACCCTGATAATATCTTCACTTTCAGCACTACCCTCCAATGATCTTCAAGGAACTTAGCTCATCAATGAAAACTTTGCCTTCTCACGAAGGTGTCTACCCAGTTGTTCATGGGACCCAAACAATTTCTCAAGGTCACATCATGAGGGCTTCATCATGGTCTTCAAGAATCTTCAATAATCTATTCCAAAAGGGTCCAATAAATTTACTCAAGGTCTCCACCAAACGATTCTTTAAGTGCTTCAAGCTGCTTCCAAATTAACTCTAAAAATGCTTTCAAGATTGTCTCCAATAGTGTTCCACTTGAGGACAAAGATGTCTTCTCTATATCATCTCAACATGTATTCAAAAAGGTTGCTCAGTTATCCACACAGGTAGTAAAGGTTAATCCAAAAAATTAGTGCCTTTCAATATTTCCACAAAAGTTCATTTATATTCTACTCCAACAGGACTTCAAAAATGTCTTCAATAGTGGTCCACAACTTCAAGGATGCTCGCCAACCTTCTACAAATTTATTCAACAATAATATAAGGAATGCTTCAAGGTATGTCAACTATCTGTTGTCTAGAGACTTGTTGCTCAACCAAGGTCCTGAAGAAAAAAACTTCACCTACAGATTAACCCACAGATCCAAACCTCAAGTCTTTACAGTTTCAAGGTGTAAGATATTTTAATCATTATTCTTTGTCCCTATCTGAGTTGTAATGGAGGTTTTCTGCTAGTCTGAGGTGTGTAGCTTGCCTACCACAAGTTTGAGTCTTCCAAAAGGGTGAATTATGGGCTACAGAATTAGGGTGATTGTTCATTGCAATCACAAAACCGAGATGCTGAGGTAGGATCCAAATGTTTGTGGTGAAGGGCCCGAACTTGCAACTACAAGGGATTGTAATTAATTCCTCAACAAGATGATTGTTCACACATAGAAAGTTGATCACAGTCAAAATTCTAGGATTCTATAACCCTATTCTAAGCCTCCAAAAGTGTTCCTTCAAGGTGACTATTGTCTGAGCTTCACTGTATAGACTTCTATAATGATAAGCTACAAGACTAGGTGCAGAGATAAGGTCTGAGTTATGTCTTCTCCACAAGTGTATAGGAAGTTGTAGTATGATCTGAACTCAACAATCACAAGTCCAAGATCCTAGTCTGAGTTCTCTTGAGCTTCCCTGTAAGGTCTTCACCAAGTTTTAAAGTAATTTTTCCATGATTTGTGTTTTAGACTTAGTTCCATAGTCAATGATCTGAGATTCTATAATTCCTTAAGAAATTTCCCAATCACCAAAAATAGAATTAGCCCAAACAGTGCTCTAAAAATTTCCTTGGTCACTTTCATTTTATGTGTTGCTTCTCTGTATTTTTCACCGATTTTGATGGCTGAAATGATGAATTTCGACTTGTATTTATACACAATTTTACCTAAATGAAGAGACATGACACTTAGATGAGAAGCTGACTTGCATAAGTTGGCTTATGTCGGCCAGCATTTAAAATATATTCTTTTCAACTTGAAAATTCATTTTCTCTCAGTCTATGAGGAGTTAGAGGACAATTAATAGCTCATTGGAAAGAGTAAATAATCCTCTAAAAGCTAGTGCCAATTCCACCTTTAAATGAGATCATATTTCCATCAATAAATTTATATTTGTGTGAACTATTATCATAAATTTATCCATGGCAACCTTTAGTATTTTATGTCTATGGCTCCCTCTTCATAGGCTTAAGCCTTCAAGACTAGCATCATGAGCATCAATTAAGAAGGCTAGGGCTTCATCTTATTTTCCATCCAACAATCATTCATGAATAATTATTTCATTAGGTCAAATTCCAGGGTTTCATCCATGTATATGGTTAATGCTATCTTAGGCTATAACATCATATAGCAAGAATTAGTTATAGGGCTTGCATCAGGTTAGGGCAAAGGGTTATTCATGCATCACAAGAATATTTTCCATCTCCAAAAATTTCATATTGACATCAATGAAAACTTTGACCAACAATATTGTATTATAAAGAACAAGAAATATGGTTGCAGTTTGGTTGATAGTTGCGCCTAACTGACCTTGGGGCTTCTCTTCTTGCTGGACAGTGTACACTGCCATAATTCACCATATTGTTTTTCATTTTGGCTTTCTTTCATTATTATACAACATACTCTTAATTTTTTTTCCTAACAGTAGTTGGTATTCCATTAAGCAACATTGTTTTCCCCTTCTTATTGGACACTACAATACCTAATTCCCTTTTGTAGTGTCTGGTATTTCATCAAGCGGCATTGTTTTGGGTTTCCCTTCTTATTGGAAACTACCATGCCTTATTTCCTTTTATAGTTTTTGTTCATATTAGATCCATGTTAGGCTCCACTGGACTTTGTTGATTTCTTTCCTTATTGTGTACATTGTACTCTTACTCTGTTTTCCTACCAGTAACTGGTCCTTCCATTAAGTGACATTGTTTTGATGTCAATTGCTTGAGATATAATTAATACCCATTCTACCTTATGACATGCCTCTAAACTTTCCATATACTGCAAATAAATTTGTGCTAGTCAAGGTTGGAATTTGGATTCATCTTTACCCATCATACAAAAAAAATTGATGTTCTAGGTCATTATATTTCCCTTCAAGAAATTCTCTGTTTAAAATTTTTCCCTTCAAGATTGATGTTTTGATAATAAAGTAACCTTTAACCAATAAAGGTTTTATTAAAAAATTACCCTTCAATAACACAATTATGTTAAAAAGCTTCACATATTTATCATAAGAAAAAAAATAACCATAACACATAAATGATTTATTGAATTATGTATCTTGGTTTGAAATTGTATGGAACAGTCATAATAAAATCTTCATAACTCTAAAATCAAATGTCCTTGACCTACTCATGACATAACGTTTGTGTATATGAGATAGAGAGGGCCAAGCCATTGGAAGTTGGACCAACGAGATGCAGCCCAGGAGGGCTCAACTCCTTCACCATGTGTTGTTGTGATATTGTTTATGGTGATGTTTATGTTTGTTATATGTTGTTGTTCATTCATTTTTTTAAGTTAATTTTCACATAAAAATTACATAAAAACACTCAAAATCCCATGTTTAAACTTGCAAATAATTTCGTAAATCCTCAAGAAATTTTAATATATTCTGAAAAAGAATTTTAGCATAGCAAAACTAATTTTCTCAATCAGATCAAGTTTGGTATTAGAGCATTGACCATTATGGAATTTCAAACTAATTTTCTCAATCAGATCAAGTTTGGTATCAGATTATTGACCACTATGGAATTTTCTCCAAGATTGATTCCATTATGGATTCGTCAATGCTAAGTTAGTCATTTGGATAAGAGGTTTTTTGGGAGTAGCCTAATGTTGGAGGAAAATTTTTGTTAAATTTTCTTCTATTGTAGCTCATTTGCATTCTTTGGCAGTTGTGCAAAATGTCTTCCAATGGGGAGGAAAACAACAAGAGGCATTTGATGCTTTAAAGCAAAAGATCAGTTCAGCCTTTATACTTTCTCTTCTAGGCTTGAAAAAGTCATTTGAGTTTCAGGTTGATGTATGAGACTATGCCATTGGTGCAGTCCTTATGCAATATGGTAAGCCCATTTCATTTAATTTAGAAATTTTTAATGGTGCAGTGATTAAGTTGTAGCAACAAAGACACTTTCATTGGACGGGTTTTATTCTACTATTCCACTTGGTCAAAAGGAATAAAGAAGGTATAAGCGACAAGTTTGTTGATATGCTTTCTAGGCCTATTTTTTGTGTAAATACTTTCCTCAACCATTATTTTGTTTTACATGAAAATTATCTACAAAATACATACTTTCAAGATGTACATTCAAGCTTGAGTCAGGGGAACCAAGTAGAGGAATTTGTTTACCATGTACATCATAATGTGTTGTAACATCTTGGTAAGAAGGATGTTGCTATTGAGGGTAACATGAAAAAAGCCAAGAAGTTCATTGAATGACTCCAAATGGTACACCAATCAGTGCAAGATCATCTTGAAAAGAGCAAAAACAAGAACAAAGCAAGGCACGACAGGGATCGTGTAGATCACAAGTTCCAAGTCGGTAATAAATGGATCGAGATTGGAAAGGTGAGGGAATTGTACCCTCACCTGCTGGCCAAATGAAAGTGATATTTTGGGGTCCAAAAGGCTTCTAGTGGGGAGGAATGATCAGATGCTCAAAAAATAGCTCAAAATTCAACGTTTTCAGATCAGTGTGCAACCTAGACAGCAGGTAGTGCTCGTCATCCTAAATCTGATGCAACTTGTTTCGTGTCAAACAAACACTATGTGCACCTAGAATCATGTTCTATTCACTTTCCCAAACACATTAATTTTTGCAAAAAAAATTGGACAGCCCAGTCAGTATTCTGTACTACTGACATAGCACTGACTGGGCAGGTGTATGTGGCAAGTTGAATAGTCAACAGGCTCGGTGAATCACGTTGTGCCAAGTGACACATTCTCAATGTGCACTTTTGCAGATTTTTAATGGTTGGTTGGTGGCCAACCACAAGATGACATGTTTCCCAGCGAAAGGCCACCACGTGGCAGCCCAAGGGCCACCAAAATTATGGGTCAATTCCAGGAATAGGCGGGAGGGGTCAAACATGTGACCACATAGCACATAAATCCTCCTACCATTGCGCCAATACCATGAGTCTTAATAGACTGTGGTGGCGGCCACTATTTAAAGTTAAACTAATGTGCATTCGAAGGGAGCGGTTAGCCCTGGGACAAACCAATAGCATGCAACCACTACTAGAGGGGAGCGAGGGCCCAGCTGGCAGGGGAAAATCGTTGGCCTTAGCCTCGGGCATGTGGCCCCATGTGCCCAGGTTTTTTTGGACTTAAGGCCTTAGAGGCCGAATTAAGGTGCCCACAATTTGCGCTAGAATTTGGGCGAAATGGCACTCTGATAGCACATTCTGGGGCGAAATTGTGGGTTAGGTGTTGGGTTTTGGGGAGTTTGTAGTGCTAATAGTAGCCAAATTTGGGCAAATCATAACTTGATGAGTTTTTTAACAAATTAGGAGCAGAAAGAGGCTACGCATGCATTTTTGGGCATTCTGGAGCCATTGGAATAGGTTTTAGAGCTTTCTTAGCATAGTAAACTGATCTATTCACACTTTTGAGCATAACAAAGAGGGTCAATCCATTGGAAGTTGGACCAAGGAGACTTAGTCCAGGAGGGGTGAACTCCTTCATTATGTGCTCCTATGATACTATTTATGGTGATGTTTATGTCTGTTATATGTTGTTGTTAGGTCATTTGTTTATGTTAATTTGCACATAAAACCACTAAAAACCCATGTTTAAACTTGCAAATAATTTCATAAATCCTCAAGCATATTTAATATATTCTAAAAAGGAATTTTAGCACAACAAAAATAATTTTCCCAATCAAATCAAGTTTGGTATTAGAGCTCTTGGTTTTATTTGTGCAAGAAGGATTTAAATATTTTCAAGTGAATGGCATGCTTACAAGGTTGAAACTCAAGAGAGGAGAAGGGAAGTTGGTTGAAAGTCCTGAAGTTGGGTCAAGGGGAAGGAGGTCAAGGTTGACACAATCTCTACCACCAGTTCTTCCTCAAGTTGCAGTTGAGACTCTAGTGAGCATGTCTCATGAAGGAGAACCTACAAATATGACAAAGGATGAGAAGGTCTTAAAGAAGCCTTTCTTTGATATGACAGAGATGGTAAAGGTCCTCTATGAAGAGAGGAATACCAGACTACAAGGTGAAAGATCCAAACCTCCCAAAGGAGAAGGTTCTTCAAGAGGAGGAGGTAATGGAAATGGAGGTAAGCCTCCACCCTCTCTACCATATTCTTCATCTTCTTCTTCACAGGCATATTCACCCTCTTCCACTAATAGAACCCTTACTCATACTCATCAACATACCTCAAAAAGAACTGGTAAATCACCCTTGTTAAAACTTGATGTTAAATTTGAACTGCCATTTATATATAAATTTAGTTAATGATCTGATATATAAATTGTGGTCTAATATCATATATAAATTGTGGTTTTCTTCTAAAATTCCACTTTGTCAAAAGGAATAAGAAAGGTATAAGCGAAAATCTCATTGATATCCTTTCTAGGCCTATTGTTTTTATAACTAATTTCCTCAAGCATCATTTTGTATTGCATGAAATATATGATCAGAAAAATACATACTTTCAAGATGTGCATTCAATCTTGAGTCAAAGGAATCAAGTAGATTAAATTGTTTACCAATTGCATCATAATGTGTTGTATCATCTTGGTAAGAAGGATGTTGATATTGATGGTAACATGGACAAAGCCAAGGAGTTCATTGAATGACTCCAAATTGTACATAGGAGAGTGCAAGATCAGCTTGAAAAGAGCAAAGGAATGTAAAAAGCAAGGCATGACAAGCATCGTGTAGATCACAAGTTCCAAGTCGGTGATGAATGCATCAAGATTGGAAAGGTGAGGGACCTATACCTTCACTTGCTAGACAACTAAAACTGACCTTTTGGGGTCCAAAAGGCTTCCAATGTGGAGGAATGATCAAGTGCTCAAAAAAATAGCTCAAAATTAAAAGTTGTCATATTGGTATGGAACCTAGACAACTACATATTTCTCGTTATATTGAATCTAGTACAACTCGTTTCGCACGAAACGGACACCGTATGCTCCTAGAATCATGTTCGATTCATTTTCCCAGATAGGCGAATTTTTGAAAAAAAAAAATTGATAGCCGAGTCAGCAGTCCGTACTGCTAGCATGCTGTTGATTGGGTAGGTATATGTGCTAGATTGATAGGTAAACAAGTTCATTGAATAATGTTGTGCCAAGTGGCACGTTCTTATGGGTGAATTTTGTGGATTTTTAATAGCCAATTGGTGGCCAACCACGGGCTGACACATGGCCCAGCCATAGGCCACTACGTGGCAACCCAGGGGCCACCAAAATTATGGATCAAGTTCGGGAAAAGGCAGTGTGGGTTGAACCCGCGACCAACAACAACTGAGCAAAGCTTTCTGCTAATACACCATACACATGTTTCTTAACATATATGGTTCGCGGGTTCCATTTAAATTGTATAATCGCACCAATCGTGGGGAGGGGCTAGCCCACGGGGGCTGACCCTTGGTCGTAATACCACATATGACCACCAATGGAAGGGGAGCGGAGGCCCGATTGGCTGGTCCAGGCCGTTGGCCTCAGCCCTGGGCACGTAGCCCCCATATGGAAACATTTTTTGGATATAAGGCGTTAAAGGACATTTAATGTCTCACAAATTCACCAGAAATTTGGTGAAATTGTCACTCCATTAGCGCGTTTTGGGGAAAATTTGTAGGATGGTGTCAGATTTTGGGGAATTTGGAGTGAAATTAGCAGAATATTGGGAAAGGCCATAAGGTCTTCAATTTTTTACCAAATCATGAGCAAAAAGAGGCTACACAGGCATTTTTGGGCATTCTGGAGCCACTGGAATAGGTTTTCAGAGATTTATGAGCATTGTAAACTGATGTATTCATAATTTTGAGCATATTAGAGACGTCCAAGCTATTGGAAGCTAGACCAAGGAGACGTAGCCCAGGAGGGGTGAAATCCTTCATTATGTTTTGTTGTGATACTGTTTATGGTGATGTTTATGTCTGTTATATGTTGTTATTTAGTCATTTGTTTATGTTAATTTGAACATAAAAATTACATAAAAGAACTCAAAAACCCATGTTTAAACTTGAAAATAATTTCATAAATCCTCAAGCACTTTTAATATATTCTGAAAAGGAATTTTAGCACTGCAAAACTAGTTTTCTCAATCAGATCAAGTTTTTCCTTTTCAAAATATGTTAAATGTGCTTGAGGATTCATGAGATTATTTGCAGCAAGATAGTCTTCTTCCTAACATTGGCATGTACAGGATGTCAGTGATGGAAAGTGAAGAAATTAAAAAGAAAATTTAAGAGTTTTTGGATAAAGGGATCATTAGACCAAGTTCTTCACCATGTGGTACACCTATTGTTTTTTGCCAAAGAAGGATGGAACATGGCACATGTGTGTGGACTTCCATGCATTGAACAAGATTATGGTAAAGAATCGTTACCCACTACCTAGAATAGATTATTTACTTGATCAATTGAAATATGCAAAGTATTTTACTAAGTTTGACTTAAGGAGTGGCTACCATCAAATTAGAATTGCCGAAGGAGACATTTGGAAGACAACAATGAAAACAAAATAAGGTTTGTTTGAATGGTTAGCTATGCCTTTTGATTTATGTAATGCATATTGCTCAATATAAATTTCATGCAAAATAGAATTATGCTTAAGGTAGTTGCACTAATAATAGGCCTAGAAAGCATATTAGAAACTTTATTGTAGATACATCTCTTATACCTTATTACCAAGTGGAATTGTTGAAGAAAACCTATCCATCATAAGTGCCTTGATTGTTGCAACTTTGATTGAGATTGCAAGTATTTCAATGGATGATGATCAGTGTGAATGATTGTTTCCTTACCCATAAAGTAATGTTTCCACTTTCTCACACTTTGCACTAATGCATACAATTCCTTGTCATATGTAGGATAATTTGTAGGATGGTGCCAGATTTTGGGGAATTTGCCTTGTGATTAGCAGAAGATTGGGAAAGGTCATAACATCTTCAGTTTTTGACCAAATCAGGAGAAAAAAGAGGCTACACGAGCACTTTTGATAATTCTTGAGCCATTAGAATAGGTTTCAGAGCTTTCTAAGCATTGTAAGCTAGTGTATTCACATTTCTTAGCATAATAGAGAGTTCCAAGCCATTGGAAGCTAGACCAAGGAGACGTAGCCTAGGAGGGGTGAACTCCTTCATCATGTGTTGTTGTGATATGGTTTATGGTAATGTCTATGTATGTTATATGTTGTTGATTAGTCATTTGTTTATGTTAATTTGCACATAAAAATTACATAAAAGCACTGAAAAACCCATGTTTAAACCTGCAAATAATTTCATAAATCCTCAATCACTTTTAATATATTATGAAAAGGAATTTTAGCACAAAAAAAATCTAATTTTCTCAATCAGATCAAGTTTGGTATCAGATCTCTTGGTTTTATTTTTGCAAGAAGGATTTTACTATTTGCAAGTGAATGTCATTCTTACAAGGTTGAAACTCAATAAAGGAGAAGGGAAGCAGGTTGAAAGTCTTGAAGTTAGGTCAAGGGGAAGGAGGGCAAGGTTGCCACAATCTCCACCACCAGTTCTTCCTCAAGTTGCAGTTGAGACTCCAGTGAGCATGTCTCATGAAGGAGAACCTACAAACATGACAGCAGATGAGAAGGTCTTCAGGAAGGCTTTATTTGATATGACAGAGATGGTGAAGGTCCTCTATGAAGAGAGGAATACCATATTGCAGGGTGATAGCTCCAAACCTCCCAAAGGAGAAGGTTCTTTAGGAGGAGGTAATGGAAATGGAGGTAAACCTCCACCCTCTCTACCATCCTCTTCATCTTCTTCTTCACATGCATCTTCACCGTCTTCCACTAACACAACCCTTACTTGTTGGCATTATGATTCTAGTTTGGCTCTATGGTATAGGTGTTGTACTTGATGGCAACTCTCTCAAGTGGCAGATCTCGGTTCAGGCACTCAAAATCATGGAAAATGAGATACCCGCAAGTGATCCTAAGAGAAGCTGTGGACCCACAGGTACTCCGACCAAGAAGTGCAGACATACACGTAGGTGCTCTGTTCAGAAGGTGCGGACCCCAGTTTCACTCACTCCAATGCAGAAAAGCATGTGCAGGTGGGAATCTTTATGAATGGTCCATGGTATTTAGCCCGACATATTTGATCCTATGGTTTTGATCAGTGGTTTTTCATCTAAAAGTATTGATCCAAGGTATTGGGTTCCTAGTATTGAATACCTATGGTTTTGGACCATGGTTTGAGTAAAGGCTTCCCTATAAAAAGGAAAGGAGATCACTTGGCTATGTACTTATGAAATTTGAATATCTTAAGATCTGAAATTTTGGTGATTGGTTTTAAAAGCTAGATCTAAGTCAAGGATAAAACTTAAGGCGAATCTATTGATAAGTCGTGATCTCTCGAGCGCATGAACAGATCTGTGGATCTGACCGACTGTGGCACATTGGAGGACTGTTAATTTGGCCCTAATCAGAAGTTCACAGGTGATCGACGGCGTGAGTGCGGGGGTACGCAGTGCAGGAGAAAGCATAGTGCGGGGGTACGCAGCGAAGCAGAAGGCGCAGTGCGAGGTACGCAGCGCAAAAGAAGGCACAGTGCGTAGGTACGTTGTCAGGCAGACAGTGCAGGTGTGGATCTGAGCAGAAGTATGCAGGAAAGAAGAACGAGTGGTGCGGAGATACGCAGAGTAGAAGAACGACCAGTGCGGATATTCGCAGGCCCCTCTTGGTGAAGTTGCGGACTTATCTTGAAACATTTGTTGGCTGTCTTTTATCTATTGCTGCAGAGTTCTGGGTTTAGATTTCTGGTATTACTTTTTTGTTTACAGCATTCTAAAGAGTTGGGTGATTCATTGGTTGATTTTATAAGGAGATTGGGTGATTTGCATGTACTTGATGATTATTTGATCTTCTTGGATCTAGTCTGAAAATTTATGAAACATGGTCCTTAAAGAAGTAAAAGAGCCAAAGGGGGTTGTAGCTCCCTTCCAGGAGAGACTGGAAAACGAGAGAGAGTTGTTGCTCTCCGCAGGTTGCAGCCTGTGTACTGGTAAAGGACTGCACTAGTACAAAATCCTTGTACAAGAAGTTTCTAATTGAAAGAAGATAGAGACATATTGCAGCAGGTGGTTTTCACCCACATTGGGTTTCCACCTTATATCTGGTGTTCTTTGGTGTGCCTATCTATTTTTTTTTCTTGTTCTTGTTCATTATTATATGGCACTGACATACAAATTAATGATCAATATCTAAAGAATAAATTAAAGTATAAATCTGGAAGGTATATTGAAAATAATTTGATAATACTGATTCACCCCCCCTCTCAGTATTATTTCCAACAATTTCTTCATTGGCAATGCTAGGCTCTAGATCCTCAAACTGTATATTCTTAGCTATAACTTTCTCTTGCAGAGATACATAAGATTTCTTAGGCTTACCTAATCCTGATGCTCCTTTCTGTGATGTTTTCTTCGACTTGACAATCTTCTCAGGGTCAAGCACTCGGTCAGCTGGTGATTTCTAAGGATTTCTCCGGGTATGCCTCACAAACTGAGCCAGAACCGTAAAATAGAGTCACCACTAGGTTGATCCTCCAATAGAGTCGTCAGATAGATGATTACAACCAGAAATGTGCCCAGACCTTGTCTATCATCAAAATCCAGAACTGTGTCGTTCTCCCAGGGAAGCTGAGCTTCAACCTCCTTTCCCCGGCAACAGCGCCAATTAATGTTATCACCCGAAGAAACTCTCCTAGGTTGTATCTTTGAGATGCTTGAGAACATTACAAACTCAACATGATGTTGGAAATGGATGAATGGAAGGAATGCTGCTTGTTCAAGTCGGATAACCACTTCTACTTTGCTTGACTCCAGACATGCGTGAACACCCCCAGACTACAAGGCTTTAGACCACCAATTACTCACAGTTTAAGGATTAGGTGAATATGGAGAATACTGACCACACCAGCAGATGCACAGGACCCTGTGATGGCCGGTTGCAACCAGTAAAGAAGTCTGCAAATCTATTCCCTAATGCACAGATAGGACGACAACTCTCTGGCACTAAGCAAAAAGAAACCTGAATAACACATTCACTGATACATACAAGATTTTAACACAGAGGTAGGATGACAGCTCCTCTAATGCTAAACATTAAGAGTTCAAGAAAACTGCATAATAGGCACAGACTAGAATAGAGTAGAGGTGGAAAGTGAGCTATTAACAGCAAAAGAAGCTTGTATTAGCTGAAAATGAAGACGAGACGCTGCAAGTATCAAAGCAGTTACAGTCTCCAGAAGTTGAACCTTACATCAAAACAACAACCATCAACCTTGATTACATCTTGTTTCTAGGTATATATAGGATTTGAATACAAAGGCACTTGGCCATTCTACATATCAAGAGGTCATAATTGACCAACAACCGCTTTAACTGCCTGATGGAGCTTCTAAGTGCAGTTGCTTGTTGTAGTGGATGGATTTGATCTCCTCAGGTGCTCTGTTGTCCTTCTCGGGTAGGTGGAGTGTCGTATGGAAGAAGTTCCATAACTGTTAAATGCATTGCTCTGCTCGAGGTACGTCCTTTTCCTTCTCAGCCATATTGTTTGTTGAAGGCGGTGGTTGAGGAGGAAATGCATCAGGTACTGATAGGTGGTCATCTTCGTCCTTCAGGTTAATGGAATGAACGGGGTGAGTGGACTGCATGGCGGATGTACGAGCGGGGCGGAGGAGGGACATCGGTCGTTGGATCGAACGGATGGATGGCGGAGATCGCTCGGTGGAAGGTATCGGGAGGAAAGCGATCGAGAGCCGTTGGATCTTAGGCGGGCAGATCCAATGGTCATCAGGCAGAGGAGACGCGCGGGCTTTAATGGGCAGGAAAAACAGTTTGAGCGGTAAGTGGTATCGCTCACACCGCCTTTGGCGTTAAGAGGTAATCGTACAATGTTGTGGGATCACAATCATCGTGTGACGCATGGCGGAGGGGAATGGGCGAAAAACGCTTTTATCGCGAGTTAACGTGCTATTAGTTTACGGGTGCAAGAGGAGCGAACGTCATCTGATCGCGGCAGAGATGATCGGACGGTGGAGGAAATAAACGAGCAGATCGTTCATTGAATGCGGCGGGGACCGTTAGATCGAGATGCGGCAATCAACGACTACGATTATAAGGAGACGGCGGGTCATGAAGACGCAAGGTCACGTGATCATGGTTGTATGGGGCTTAGGTTTTAATGCTCGGGGCTTGGAGAATCAGGGTTCTATACTAGGTTTTGGAGGGAAAAAATTTAGTAGCGGGGGTTATGAGAGTGTGAATGGAGTGAAGGAGCAGGAGAAGAATGACTGATGCGAGTCCTTTGTGAGCTTAACCAACACAGCCAGACTTGTATTTGACGATTGAAATATCAAAGTATGTAGCAGCGCTAACACTTCTATGATGAAATAATTTAATAAGGTTCAAATCATTTTATTGTGGAACAAAGAAAAAAAACATCCTTTCATTCCAAGTTTGATATTTTATGGATTGACCCCTACCAAATACATAAAGTTTGTGGTTTTAATTCTTATACGCTCAAAAGTATAGTTGGAGTAAATGGGTAACACTTAAAAAAATTATTTTCATTAACATTTTTAGGAACTATATAATCAATATATTGAGTTTGTTTTTCTCTATCATTGTTTATACTACTTCATATTTAAATGGCTTAATCATTAGTAATTTCCTTGCCTTTTCTTATTTCTCTTTCTTTAATTTCATACCCAAAGGGAACAAACTTTTGGATTCTCAACAACTCATAGGGATCTCTATCACATGATTGGAGCTTAAATGTCAATTCCCTTTCACGTTGAGCCTTTTTGCTACATCCTTTATTTCTTGTGGGTGCAGAAGGAAGAATGTTTTTTTCCTTATCTTACTACCCTCCACACTAGACATGCACATCATACTCCTTTTTGCACCATTTATTAACAATTATACAATTATTCATTTTTATGACTATGTTCTTATAATACGTAGAAAACTCCACACTCTGCATAACATATGACTTTCTTGTCAGTATCATACATAGAGGACCCCAAGGCAATGGTACGGTTAGTTTATTTTCTCGTTCTCATTTACTTACGATGCATATGAACCACATTACCTTTTCTCTAAATTAACTTATCTTCACAGAGTCTCTTCTGCACATAGATTCTAAAGGGGATTTTTTGGAATTGCATGTTTAAGTTATGTAGTTTGTATAATATGAATGTTGGAATGATTTTTCAGGGTGTTGAATCCATTTATACAATAAAAAATATAAGTAAACAATGAAAAGTTACATTCTCATGAATAATTGTATCTTCAAATTCTCATGAAAATGACAAAACGTAGAATGGTTAGACTACATCTAATCTAATGAACCTAGCATTAGTGTGTTTAATGATTTATATAATGAGATGTACCTAATCTAATGAACCTAGCATTACTGTGTTTAATGATTTATATGATGAGATGTATATTGGTCCATTCTAAGCACTTTTAAATAAGGTGGTATATATTTCAACATATAAAACATTAAATTCACTATTAAGAAATACTTATTAATAATTAAATTCACTATTAAGAAATACATATTAATAAGTGAACATATTTCTTGGAAAAAATATATAAAAATGATCCACAAATAGTGAAATGTTCCATAGAGTTTAGCAAGAGGAGATACTTATAATTATGAAAAAACATTAATAGTAAAAAAAGCCAAACCAATCTATATATAAATAGCAAAGAGATATATATTTAAAAATGTATTATTTTTTAAAAAATAATTCAATTATATTAAGAGATATATATTTAAAAATGTATTAATATTAAAAAGATAATTCAATTAAATTAAGTAAAATATTTCAGTATTAACCGTGTATAATCTCTTTTTCAACAGAAGAATCTGGGCTCACTGTGGGTTTGAATAAACTAAATTATAAGAACTTTTCTCAATTTTCACTGTTTGAAGAAAAACAAACCAATCAAATGCTTTTTCAAAAAATCACCACAGAGCCATATACACTTGTGCTTCAACGCTCATTTCAATAAATGGGGCAGTTTGGTACAGTTAGCAATAAGCTTCTGGAATGAACTCAAATCGTGCTTAGCTACGTCAGGCCATGTGTTCTTTTTCAACTCATAACAACCATCATAACCATCCTAAGTCAGAATGAATCTCCTCGACTTCCATACACATGCAAATGTTTAGATCCTCAAGTTTTTTAAGATTACAATGCCCCCCTTAGTAGAGTACAAACAAATACTAAATCTCGCTGGCAGTTCTCACCTGATCATTGTGACTTATGATGGAGATACGTTGCTGGCTAGCCTTATGTATTCAAGTCGAATTAAATTCTTGAAGCTCCTGGATGTTTGTCGAGCACCGAAAGGACTGTGGAAGGAAGCGCTTGAAGAGTGCCACACTCTCAGAAATCGGCATTTAGGAGATTTGTACGCGCTTGTAGACGTATACATTCTGATATATAGAGGTTTTTCGGAGATTTGTTAACAACTGGAGGGAATCTAGAAGAGCTTGCAGACTGTCACACCCTCTGAGATTGAGTACTTGCAGGTTTGTCAAACACCCAAAGGAATCTGGAATTGCTTGCAAACTCGTGCACGATAAGAGACGGAATTTTTGCAGGTTTGTCAAACGCCCAAAGGAATCTGGAAGTGTTTGCAGACTCCTGCACAGGTAGAGATCGAGTTCTCGGAGGTTTGTCAAACACCCAAAAGAATCTGGAAGTTCTTGCAGACTCGGGCATGATAAGAGACGAAATTTTGGAGGTTTGTCTAACACCCAAAGGAATCTGGAAGTGCTTGCAGACTCGTGCATGATAAGAGACGGAATTTTTGGAGGTTTGTCAAACACCCAAAGGAATCTAGAAGTGCTTGCAGATTGGTGCAATGGTAGAGATCGAGTTTTTGGAGGTTTGTCAAACACCCAAACGAATCTGGAAGTGCTTGCAGACTGGTGCAATGGTAGAGATCGAGCTTTTGGAGGTTTGTCAAACACCCAAAGGAATATGGAAGTGCTTGTAGACTAGCACTCGTAGAGATCGAGTTTTTGGAGGTTTGTCAAACACCCAAAGGAATTTGGAAGTGCTTGCAGACTCGTGCAATGGTAAAGATCGAGTTTTT
>APFE030225250.1:4392-25266 GCA_000404065.3 Pinus taeda | reverse complement strand
TAAATTGCTAAGACTTGTTGTGTATGTTGATGATATCATCTTTGGTAGTAATGAAGAATACATGAGTCAAAACTTTGCCTTGGTGATGCAAAAAGAATTTGAAATGTCCCTGCTTGGTGAGCTCACATATTTTCTTGGTTTACAAGTCCAACAAAACAAAGATGGCATTTTTCTATCACAAACCAAGTATCTCAAGCAGACCTTGAAGAAACATGGGATAGAGGATTTGAAACCAGTATGTACCCCTATGGTAACAGGATGCAGCCTCAGCGCAAATGATGAATCAGCAGCAGTACATCAACCAACCTATAGATCCATGATTGGTAGTCTACTCTATCTAACAGGTACCCGACTGCATGCAGTGGGAATAGTTGGAAGGTTTCAGGCAAATCCAAAGGAAACTCATCTTCAAGCAGTTAAGAGAATTTTCAAGTATCTTCAAGGAACTCAAAACCATGGCTTATGGTATCCTAGAGATACAGATCTCACACTTCATGCATATACAAATGAAGATTGGGCAGGAAGTGTGGATGACAGAAAAATCACTAGTGGTGGTGCATTCTTTATGGGTTCCAGATTAGTATCTTGGTTCAGTAAGAAACAAAGCTCAATTGCATTATCTATAGCTAAAGCAGAATATGTAGCTGCTGCATCTTGCAGCACACAACTTCTTTGGATGATGCAAACATTGCAAGACATTCAAATCACTTTTACTCCACCTATCTCCATTTTTTGTGATAATACAAGTGCAATCAACATTTCAAAAAATCCAGTCATGCATTCAAAGACCAAGCACATACCTATCAAATATCATTTTCTCTAAGAACAAGTGCTTGAACAAAAGGTCAAATTGGAGTATGTTCCCTCCAAGGAACAGGTTGCTGATATACTCACCAAACCACTACCGAGGGAGACATTTGAATACCTCAAGCAGAAGCTGGGAGTAGTTGATGCATCATCTGGCTGTTGAAACTTTTATGTTTCAGAGAAAAGTGGTTGTACGCGAGTTTAATGAGGATAATCCATGTACATACACCGGTTTGTGTGGATTCAGTTGTGTATATGTTGGTTTGAACACAAACAGTGGGCCAGGCTCAGGATGAAAAGAGTCTGATATGGGTCTGACAGAAACCATATGGCATAGGTTCGGGGGGAGCATATATTCTTATAATAATGCATTGTTGGCATTATCTTAGAAGATCTTGGTTCATTTTCACAGTTGTTTTGATTTCAGGTGGAATAGGTGCAGAGGGAGAACATGGTTGCTGCTCTGAATGATGATTGACAGATGCTGCTAATGATAGTTGTTGATAACTATCATAGTCTTGTTGTAGATATTTCGTCTCTATTTCATGTATTTATTTTATTATCAAGGTCATGTAACGGCCTAATGTTCTTGTTTTATCATATGTAAATTCTTGGTGTATCCCCACTTAGTTGGGTGGATGAGTCAATATTGGTATATTCCCACTTGGTTGGGAGATGGATGTATGTATGAGTCTCTAGTGATAGGAAGATCATTTATGATGTATAAAGTCATGTCCCTTCTTGTAGAACATCTTCTTGCAGACCTTGCCTACAGTTAGGGGGAGCTTGGACAGCGCAGTATAGCAGAGAATTCAGCATGTACTCAGGGGGAGTATAACCCCTTGCCCTTGACGACAAAGGGGGAGAATGACTTTGAGTGACTTGGCGTTGCCATCAAGTCCAAAGGGGGAGATTGTTGACATTATGACAGAGGTTTGGCACTATGTCACAGGTGTTGTCCTTGATGGCAACTCACTCAGATGGAAGATCTTAGTTCAGGCTCTCAGAATGGAAGAAAAATAAATATATGCAGGTTCATCTTAACCAGATCGCGTATACACATGGGTTTGATGATAAAAAGTCGTGTATGCGTATGCACGTACTTTCATGCACCAAAAGGCGCGTACATGTTGGAAAGCTTATTTTCGGGTCCGTGGTATTTGGAACTATTGTTTTGGACCTTGGTATTTCGTCCAAAGTATTGAACCCAAGTATTGGGTCCCTAGTATTGGTTCTCAATGGTTTTGGACCATGGTTTGAGTAAGGCCTAAGACTATAAAAAGGGAAGGAGATCATTTGACAAAGGCATTGACTTAAGCATTGAATATCTTATGAAGAGCAAGATCTAGAATGCTGGTCATTAGGTTATGGTGCATAACTAGATCTGAATCAAGGAGGAACCTGAGCGCACAGGGGAGACGTGTATACACGCTGGTTCATCTTAACCAGATTGCGTATACACATGGGTTTGATGATAAAAAGTCGTGTATGCGTATGCACGTACTTTCATGCACCAAAAGGCGCGTACATGTTGGAAAGCTTATTTTCGGGTCCGTGGTATTTGGAACTATTGTTTTGGACCTTGGTATTTCGTCCAAAGTATTGAACCCAAGTATTGGGTCCCTAGTATTGGTTCTCAATGGTTTTGGACCATGGTTTGAGTAAGGCCTAAGACTATAGAAAGGGAAGGAGATCATTTGACAAAGGCATTGACTTAAGCATTGAATATCTTATGAAGAGCAAGATCTAGAATGCTGGTCATTAGGTTATGGTGCATAACTAGATGTGAATCAAGGAGGAACCTGAGCGCACAGGGGAGACGTGTATATACGCTGGTTCAATAACTCCAAACAGCATATACGCTGGTTGGCCTTGATGCAGAAGCGTATGCACACAGGTTCTACATATTGAAGTAGTGTATGTCTCATGAAATATGTTTTAGCTGTTTTTGTTTATTGTTGCAGTGTTCTGGGTTCAGAATTGGTGTCTGGGTAATGTTACTGTTTTCTGGTTACAGCATTCTGAGAAGTGATTGGTTGATTCAGTATTGGTTTGTACAAAGGAGATTGATTGATGCAGATATACTTGATTTTTGATTGATGTTATTCATGGATCCAGTCTAAAAATTTATGAAACGTGGTCCCTGGAAGAAAGTAGCCTTCTGTAGGTCAGCACCTACGTACTAGTACCTCAGCTAGTACAAGAGTTAAGGGGGTTGTAGCTCCCTTCTAGGAGAAGCTGGAGAACGAGAGAAGGTTGTATCCTTCTGTAGGTAGCAGCTTGCATACTAGTATAAGACTGCACCAGTACAGAATCATTGTAAAAAGAATTTTCTAATTAAAGGAAGATTGAGATGAATTGCAACAGGTGGTTTTCACCCACATTGGATTTCCACCTTACATCTTGGTGTCCATGTGTTTTGCTTATGTGTGATGATTTGTTCTGCTTTACTACTCCTGTTTACTGTTCATATAGTTAATAATGCTCTGATGCACTCATTAAGAAGCAACTAACTGAATTATAAGTTTACTGGGTATACGCTTGTTGCATTACACATAATTGTGTATACACGCAGTTTTCTTTAACTGAAGTAGCGTATATGAATCTGAATATGGAAATGAAAAAGTTATATTTATTTGATAATACTGACTCACCCCCCCCCCCCCTCTCAATATTATTCCCAACAATGTGAGGGTAATCTCAAAACATACAAAAATCGACACATTATTTGATAGCGGGTCTCAAACCAACTTGATATCTGATGACTTAGTCAACAAACTTAATATTGAAACCATTTTACATATCATGCCATATCCATTGGGTTGGATATGTAAGGACACAAACTTATAGGTTACAAGAAAATGTATTCTTCGATTTGCAACCACAGCAAACTTCATTGACGAAGTTGAATTAGATGTTGTATCACTTGATATTTCAGGAATTGTTTTGGGTAGTCCTTGCCTCTATGATAGAAAATAAATCTTCTATCATCATGAAAGAAAGTACCACTTTTTCAAAGATGGTGTGGAGTAAATTGTGAGATCTCATCGCAAGAAACTAAATATTTCATTAGTTAATGTAGGACAAATGAAAAGACTAGTGAATTCAAGCAAGAATTTAGTGCTTCTTATGATCAAACCCAATGTTGATGTTGATTATGAAGCATTTGATGGTTGTAATTCAAAATTTAAAACTGATTTGGTTGATGTAGTTAACCATGATGATGATGTTTTTTCATAAAGAAAAGGGATTTCCTCCTAAGAGAAGAATCCAACATGAAATACCATTGCATCAAAAGTGTCTTCTTTCTAACATTGACATGCACCAGATGTCAAGAAGGGAAAGTGCAGAAATGACAAAGAAATTTGAAGGGTTGTTGAACAAAAGGATCCTCCGACCATCTCCTTCACCATGTGGTGCACCTATTGTTTTGGTGCCCAAGAAGAATGGAAAGAATTTCATTAAATAGGACTCAAGGAGTGGATATCATCAAAGTAGAGTTGTTGAAGGAAACAATGGAAGACGACATTCAAAACCATGCAAGGTTTGTTTGAATGGCTTGTTATTATTTCTGGTCTTTATCATGCTCCTACTACTTTCATGCATATGAAGAAATATGTATTGAAGCCATTTCTAGACATGATAGTCTACTTGGATGACATTTACAATTTTAAAAAATTTCATTATGAACATGTCATGTGTGAAAAAAAAATTATTGATGTTGTATGTAAAGAACATTGGTTATTGAAGATGTCAAATTATAAGTTGTGTAAAACTTCTTTGATGTACTTGGGCCATGATATTGGAGAAGGTAAGTTGAAGTTAGACCTCTCCAAGATTGATGCCATAATGGATTGGTCAATGCTCAACATAGTCATTTGGATAAGAGGTTTTTTGGGAGTAGCACAATGTTGGAGGAAACATTTTGTTAAATTTTCTTCTATTGTAGCTCATTTGCATTCTTTGGCATTTGTGAGAAAGGTCTTCCAGTGGGGAGGAAAACAAAAAGAGGCTTTTGACGTGTTAAAACAAAAAATCAGTTTAGCCTTTACAATTTCTCTTCTAGGCTTGAAAAAGTCATTTGAGTTTCAAGTTTAGGTATGTGACTATGCCATGGGCACAATCCTTATGCAATATGGTAAGCCCATATCATTTCATTCAGAAATGTTCAATGGTGCAATGATTAAGTTGCAGTGACAAAGGCACTTTCATTGGATGGGTTTTCTTCTACTATTCCACTTGGTCAAAAGGAATAAGAAAGGTATCATCTTGGTAAGAAGAATGTTGTTATTGATGGTAACATGGAAAAAGACATGAAGTTCATTGAACGACTCCAAATGGTACATCAAATAGTTCAAGATCAGCTTGAAAAGAGTAAAGGAAAGTACAAAGCAAGGCACAACAAGCATTGTGTAGATCACAAGTTCCAAGTTGGTAATAAATGGATTGAGATTGGAAAGGTGGGGGAATTGTACCCTCACCTGCAGGACAACTGAAAGTGATCTCTTGGGGTCCAAAAATATTCCAATGGGGAGGAATGAACAGCTGCTCAAAAAATAGCTCAAAATTCAAAGTTGTTGGATCGGTTTGGAACCTAGATGACTTTGTAGATCTCGTCATCCTGAATACGGTGCAACTCATTTCATGAGAAATGGACACTGTATGCTCCCAGAATCATGTTCTGATCACTTTCCCAAACAGGTGAATTTTTGCAAAAATTGGACAACCCAATCAACAATCCATACTACTGACTGGGCAAGCGTATGTGGTAGTTTGAATAGTCAACAGGCTCGACGAATCACGTTGTACCAAGTGGCAGATATAAATGGTGCAATTTGGCAGATTTTTAATGGTTGGTTGGTGGCCAACCACGCGCTGACATGTGGCCTACCCAGAGTTCGCCACATGGTAGCGCGAGCGCCACAAAAATTATGGGTCAAGTCTAGGTAGAGGTAGTGAGGCTCAAACCTGTGACCACATAGAACATAACAAAGCATCCTACCATTGTGCCACTACCATGTGTCTTAATAGACTATGGTGGAGGCCATTATTTAAAGTTAAACTAATACGCATTTGGAGGGAGGGGATAGCCGTTGGCCACACCAACAGCATGCAATCATTACCAGAGGAGAGCAAGGGCCCCGCTAGCGGTGGCATGCCATTGGCCATAGCCCCAGGCATGTGGCGTCGTGTGCCCAGTTTTTTTCAGACTTAAGGCCTTAGAGGTTGAATCAAGGTGCCCACAATTTGCGTTGAAATTTGGGTGAAATGGCGCTCCATCAGCACATTCTAGGGCGAAATTGTGGGTTAGGTTTTGGACTTTGGGGAGTTTTTAGAGCGAATAACAGAAAAATTTGGGAAAATCATAACTTAATGAGTTTTGGACCAAATCAGGAGTAGAAAGAGGCTACACTGGAATTTTTGGGCATTCTAGAGCCATTGCAACATGTTTTAGAGCTTTCTAAGCATTGTAAACTGATGTATTCACACTTTTGACCATAATAGAGAGGGTAAAGCCATTGGAACCTGGACCAAGGAGGCGTAGCCTAGGAGGGGTGAACTCCTTTATCATGTGCTATTGTGATACTATTTATGGTGATGTTTATGTCTGTTATATGTTTTTGTTCAGTCATTTGTTTATGGTAATTTGCACATAAAATTTACATAAAAACACTCAAAAACCCATGTTTAAACTTGCAAATAGTTTCATAAATCCTCAAACATAGTTAATATATTCTGAAAAATGAATTTTAGCATAGCAAAACTAATTTTCCCAGTCAGCTCAAGTTCGGTATCAAAGCTCTTGGTTTTATTTTTGCAAGAAGGATTTAATTGTTTGCAAGTGAATGGCATGCTTACAAGGTTAAAAATCAAGAGAGGAGAAGGGAAGCTGGTTGAAAGCCATGAAGTTAGGTCAAGGGGAAGGAGGGCAAGGTTGCCACAATCTCCACCACCATATCTTCCTCAAATTGTAGTTGAGACTCCAATTAGCATATCTCATGAAGGAGAACCTACAAACATGATAGAGGATGACAACGTCTTCAGGAAGGATTTCTTTGATATGACAGATATGGTGAAGGTCTTCTATGAAGGGAGGAATACCATACTGCAGGGTGAAATATCCAAACCTCCCAAAGGAGAAGGTTCTTCAGGAGGAGGATGTAATGTAAATGGAGGTAAACCTCCATCCTCTCCACCATCTTCTTCATCTTCTTCTTCACAAGCATCTTCACCCTCTTCCACTAACACAACCCTTAATCATACTCATCAACATACCTCAAAAGGAACTCAAAAATCACTCTTATTAAAACTTGATGTTGAATTTGAACTTCCCATGTATAATGGAGAAGTGAATGAAAAGAAGCTTGACAATTTGGTTCATCAATTGGAGGTCTATTGCAGAATTCAAAACCTTCAAGAGGATGACACAAAGATTCAATTAGCATCCTTGAGGGTGGAGGGTGCAGCACCAGTATGGTGGGAATCAAAGACACAAGAATAGATTAAAAAAAAAAAAAACATGGTATGATCTCTATTTCTTGGTCTGATTTCATTACTGCAATTAAAAGACAATTCTACCCTCTAGCTTATATGTAGAAAGCCATCATGAGTTGTTTTAGACTACTTAAAGGTCAAAATGTGGAAGATTACACCCAAGAATTCAGAAAAAATGTATCTAATGTTAGGTGTAGATTGCAATCACAAGACATTTTGTTGAAGCACGTAGGGGGGTTACACAATTATCTTCGGCATACTATCCTTATGTTTAATCCCAATAATCTGGATTAGGTGTGTGCAAGCCACTCATCTTGAGGAAAGAGGAAAAAATATTCCATAAGAGGGTAGTAAAAAGCCATTTAAGGGTAAAGAAAAAGAAAAGGGTTTCAAAGGAAACAAAAATGCATCCATTAAAAAGGAAGGAGAGAAAACAATACGTAAACATTGTTCCAAAGAAGGTTACGATGAAACTAATTGTTGCAAGCTTCATCCTGAGATGAAGCCTAAGAAATTCAACAACAAAGGAAAAGAAAAGATAGCTCCCATCATTCAATAGGATTTGGGATCTGATTTGGGTGAAGAAACTAAAATTACAGACATGGATATAAAAGGAAAAGAATTCATTGCTAGCACTAGTATATCAAATTGTCATACTAGCACTCCAAATGAAGAAATAAGGATTGAATTGTTTCATGTGAGGGTCTCAAAACATAAAAAAAATCGACACACTATTTGATAGTGGGTCTCAAGCCAACTTGATATCTGAAGACTTAGTCAAATAAATTAATATTGAAACCATTTTACATCTCAAGCCATATCCAATGGGTTGGATGTGCAAGGACACAAACTTACAGGTTACAAAAAAATGTATTCTTCGGTTTCCAATCACAACAAAATTCATTGATGAAGTTGAATTAAATGTTGTATCACTTGATATTTTAGGAATTGTTTTGGGTAGTCCTTACCTCTATGATAGAAAATCAATCTTCTATCATCATGAAAATAAGTACCACTTGTTCAAAGATGGTATGGAGTAAATTGTGAGAGCTCACTGCAATAAACTAAATATTTCATTAGTTAATGTAGGGAAAATAAAAAGACTAGTGAATTCAAGCAACAATTTAGTGCTTCTTATGATCAAACCCAATGTTGATGTTGATTATGAAGTGTTTGATGGTTGTAATTCAAAATTGAAAACTAATTTAGTTGATGTAGTTAACCATGATTATGAGGTGTTTCAGAATGCAAAGGGATTTCCTCCCAAGAGGAGAACCCAACATGAAATACCATTGCAGCAAATGTGTCTTCTTCCTAACATTGACATGAACTTGATTTTAATAAGGGAAAGTGCAAAAATAAAAATAAAATCCAAGGTTTGTTGAACAAAAGAATCATACGGCCATCTCCTTCACCATGTGGTGCACCTATTGTTTTGGTGCCCAAGAAGAATGGAAAGGATCTCATTAAATGGGACTCAAGGAGTGGCTATCATCAAAGTAGAGTTGTTGAATGAGACATATGGTAGACGAAATTCAAAACTAAGCAAGGTTTGTTTGAATCGATTGTTATGATTTTTGGTCTTTGCCATGATCCTTCTACTTTCATGCATATAAAGAAAGATGTATTGAAGCCATTTCTAGACATGATAGTCTACATGGATGACATTTTCATTTTCAAAAAAAAATAAAAATAATAATAATAAATAAATAAATTAATAAAAATAATAAAATAATAAATAAATAATAAAATAATAAATAAATAATTAATAAATCATTATGAACATGTCATGTATGAGAAAAAAATACTTGATGTGGTAATTCAAGAACATTTGTTATGGAAGATATCAAAGTATGTGTTGGGTAAAACTTCTTTGATGTACTTGGGCCATAATATTGGAGAAGGTGAGCTAAAGTTAGACCTCTCCAAGATGCCATAATGGATTGGTCAACGCTCAAGATAGTCATTTGGATAAGAGGTTTTTTGGTAGCAACCCAATGTTGAAGGAAATTTTTGTTAAATTTCCTTCTATTGTAGCTCATTTTCATTCCTTGGTAGTTGTGCAAAAGGTCTTTGAGTTGGGAGGCAAGCAACAAGAGGCATTTGATGCTTTGAAACAAAATATTAGTTCAACCTTTATACTTTCTCTTCTAGGCTTGAAAAAACCATTATATTTCTAGTTGATATATGCGACTATACCATTGGTGCAGTCCTTATGTATCATGGTAAGCCCATTTCATTTCATTCATAAATTTTCAATGGTGTAGTGATTAAGTTGCAACGACAAAGGCCCTTTCATTGAATGGGTTTTCTTCTACTATTCCACTTGGTCAAAATGAATAAGAAAGGTATAAGTAACAAGTTTTTTTATATGCTCTCTAGGCCTATTGTTTGTATAAATACTTTCCTCAAGCATCATTTTGTTTTGAATGAAAGTTATAATCAGCAAAATTCATACTTTCAAGATGTTCATTCAAGCTTGAGTCAAAGGCATCAAGAAGAGAATTTTTTTTACCATTTTCATCATAATGTGTTGTATCATCTTGGTAAGAAGGATGTTGCTATTGATAGTAACATGGACAAAACCAAGGATTTCATTGAACTACTCCAAATGGTACATCAAATAGTGCAAGATCAACTTGAAAAAAGCCAAGGCAAGTACAAATCAAGGCACAACAAGCATCAGGTAGATCACAAGTTCCAAGTCAGTGATAAATGGATCAAGATTGGAAAGGTAAGGGAATTGTACACTCACCTATTGGACAACTGAAAATGATATTTTGGGGTCCAAAAGGCTTCCAGTTGGGAGGAATGATCAGGTACTCAAAATTAAAACTTATCATATGGGTTTGGAAATTGGACTAACGCATAGTGCTCGTCATCTTGAATCTGGCGCAATTTGTTTTGCGCAAAATGGACATCGTATGCTCCCAGAATCATGTTTTGTTCACTTTCCTAAACAGGTGAATTTAAAAAAAAAATACTGACAGCCCAGTCAGCAACCGTACTATTGAGGTGGAACTGACTGGGTAGGTGTATGTGGTAGGTTGAATGGTCAAAATTATTTGTTGAATCGTATTGTGCCAAGTGGCACATTCTCATTGGTTTTAAATTCGGCTTTTTGATTGGCTAAATTGTTGGCCAACCTTGGGCTGACATGTGACCCAACCGAAGGCTGCCACGTGGCAACCTGGGGGCCACCAAAATTATGGGTCAAGTTCAGGAAAATGTGGTGGAGGTCGAAACAATGACCATATAATACATAGCAAAGCCTCCTACCATTGTGCCACTACCATGAGTCTTAATAGACTATGTTGGCAGCCACTATCTAAAGTTAAACTAATGCGCATTCGGAGGGAGGGACCAGCCCGTCAGGGCCAACCCTTAGACATGCCAACAACATGCGACCATTACTGGAGGTGAGCGGGGGCTCAAACGGCGGGGGTGGGCTGTTGGCCTTAGCCCTATGCACGTGGCCCCATGTGCCCAGTTTTTTTTGGACTTAAGGCCTTAGAGGTCGAATTAAGGCACCCACAGTTTGCACCAGAATTTGGGAAAAATGGCACTCCATTACCACATTCTGGGGAAAATATGTGATATTACTGAGAAAATTAGTTTTCCTGTGCTAAAATTCCTTTTCAGAATATATTAAAAGTGCTTGAGGATTTATGAAATTATTTGCAAGTTTAAACATGGGTTTTTGAGTGCTTTTAGTAATTTTTATGTGCAAATTATTATAAACAAATAACTGAACAAAAACATATAATAGAAATAAACATCACCATAAATAGTATCACAGCAACACATGATGAAGGATTTCACCCTCTTGGGCTACATCTCCTTGGTCTAGCTTCCAATGGCTTGGCCCTCTCTATTATGCTAAAAAATGTGAATACATCATTTTACAATGCTTGGAAAGATCTGAAACCTATTCCAATGGCTCCAGAATGCCCAAAAATGCTTATGTAGCTTCGTTTTGGTCCTGATATGGTCAAAAACTAAAGAAGTTATGGCCTTTCCCAATCTTCTGCTAATCACACTGTAAATTCCCCAAAATTTGGCACCATCCTACAATTTTGCTCAAGGGCTCACCCCCGTGGGATGGCCCAACCTTTGCAATGGAGCGTGTGTCATTTTAAATATATGTGAAGTTCTTATATAGTTAAGAACTATGTGTATGGCATATTGGCGGAGGCTTTGGATTAGTGTTGTGAGGTCGTGGGTTTGACCCCCGCTGCCTCTTCCTGGACTTGACCCATAATTTTGGTGGCATGTGAGCTACCACGTGGCAGCCTCTGGCTAGGCCACGTGTCAACCCATGGTTGGCCACCAACCAACCATTAAAATCTGCTAAATGCACCCATGAGAATGTGCCACATAGCACAATGTGATTCGTTGAGCCTATTGACCAGTAAACCTGCCACAAACACCTACCCATTAAGTGCCACATCGGCAATATGGATTCTTGACTAGGTTGTCAATATGTTTTTCAAAACTTCCCCTGTTTGGTAAAGTGAACAGAACATGATTCTAGGAGCATACGGTGTTTGTTTGATGCAAAACAAGTTGCACCAGATTAAGGATGACGAGAACTACATGGTTGTCCACGTTCCACACTGATCCAACAACTTTTAATTTTGAGTTATTTTTTGAGTACTTGATCATTCCTCCCCACTTGAAGCCTTTTGGACCCCAAAAGATCACTTTCAGTTGTCTGGTAGGTGAGGGTATAGTTCCCTCACCTCTCCAATCCTAATCCATTCATCACTGAATTGGAACTTGTGATCTACCTGATGCTTGTCGTGCCTTTCTTTATACTTTCCTTTGATCTTTTCAAGCTGATGTTGCACTGTTTGATGTACCATTTGGAGTCATTCAATGAACTCCCTCACTTTTTCCATGATACCATCAATAGAAACATCCTTCTTACCAAGATGATACAACACATTCTGATGCAAATGGTAAACAAATTCCTCTACTTGATTCCTTTGACTCTAGCTTGAATGTACATCTTGAAAGTATGTGTTTTGTTGATCATAACTTTCATGTAAAACAAAATGATGCTTGAGGAAAGTAGATACACAAACAATAGGCCTAGAAAGCATATCAACAAACTTGTCTCTTATACCTTTCTTATTCCTTTTGATAAGGATGAATAGTAGAAGAAAACCCATCCAATTAAAGTTTCTTTGTCGCTGCAACTTAATCACTGCACCATTGAAAATTTCTAAA
The DNA here is from genome assembly GCA_000404065.3 of Pinus taeda. Lineage (NCBI taxonomy): Eukaryota > Viridiplantae > Streptophyta > Pinopsida > Pinales > Pinaceae > Pinus > Pinus taeda. Next base: position 12,732 of record APFE030225250.1, on the reverse strand, counting down.
TGAAATGAAATGGGCTTACCATGATGCATAAGGACTGTGCCCATGGTATAGTCGCATACATCATCCTGAAACTCAAATGGATTTTTCAATCCTAGAAGAGCAAGTATAAAGGCTCAATTGAGATTTTGTTTCAAAGCATGAAATGCCTCTTGTTGTTTTCCTCGCCACTAGAAGACATTTTTCACAACTTCCAAAGAATGAAAATGAGCTACAATAAAAGAAAATTTAACAAAAAATTTCCTCCAACATTGGGCTGCTCCCAAAAAACCTCTTATCCAAATGTCTATCTTGAGCATTGACCAATTCATTATGGCATCAATCTTAGAGAGGTCTAACTTTAGCTCACCTTCTCCAATATTATGGGCCAAGTACATCAAAGAAGTTTTACACAACGCATACTTCAATATCTTCAATAACAAATTTTCTTGACTTACAACATCAAGTACTTTGCTCTCATACATAGTATGTTCATAATGAAATTTTCTGAAAATTAAAATGTCATACAAGTAGACTATCATGTCTAGAAATGACTTCAATACATATTTATTCATATGCATGAAAGTAGTAGGAGCATGGAAAAGACCAAAAATCATAACAAGCCATTCGAACAAACCTTGTTTGGTTTTGAATGTCGTCTTCCATATGTTTCCTTCAAAAACTCTACTATGATGATAGCCACTCCTTTAGTCCCGTTTAATGAAATTCTTTCCATTCTTCTTGGGCTACCAAATCAATAGGTGCACCACATGGTGAAGGACATGGTCGGCTTATCCTTTTGTTCAACAATCCTTGGATTTGCTTTATTATTTCTGCACTTTCACTTCTTGACATTCGGTGCATGTCAATGTTAGGAAGAAGACACTTTTTTTGGAATGGTATTTCATGTTGGATTCTTCTCTTGGGAGGAAATCCCTTTGCTTTCTAAAAAACCTCATCATCATGGTTAACTACATCAATGAAAATAGCTTTAAATTTTGAATTACAACCATCAAACGATTCATAAGCAACATCAACATTGGGTTTGATCATAAGAAGCACTAAATTCTTGCTTGAATTCACTAGTCTTTTCATTTTCCCTGCATTAACCAATGAAAGATTTAGTGTCTTGTGATGAGCTCTCAAAATATATATCATATTGAGAAAATTTTGTTAATGAAGGTGGATTTGATCTTCTAGATTTAATTGGCTTTGTGGGGCTTGACCTAGGTTCGGAGCTAATTAGCTAAACAAATCCTGGTACCACTGACCCTTTCGGCAATAGTCCGCGGAGCGTGAACTGAGGTCTCACCTGAAGTAGTATGAGAGGGTGCTAGAACTAGGTTTGCACACCCTGGAGATGTCTGATGAGTTTTATTAGTCCTTTGTCTATTCCTACACATAGGTGGTGTTAGACTCCTGCTGCAGCAGGTTACTCATATTTCATGATTGACATTTTTACAAGCCAAATATGTCATACTTTGCATGCTACAATGCTCCATATTTGCTAATAGACACCAAAGAAAGAGGCCATGAAAGTGTGCTAGTCAAAGTTCATCTGTTGCATTCCAATTTTGAAGAGTTATTCCATTTTTGTAGAATTCTTAGCTAAAGGGAGGTTCAAATAGCTTAATCTTGGTCTCCTAGGTTTCAATTTCCTGTTTTAGAATATAGAGAATGAATGATCTGTCCAAACAGCTTAATCTTGGCAGATTCTTAGATAGGTAGAGAATCAAAGGATCCCAACTGCTTAATCTAGGCCCTTGGAAGAAATAAGGGTAGATTGTAGATAGGAGGACAGAAAAAGAAAAAGTTGAAAAGCTGGGTCTGCAAGTCTAAATGCACCCAAACTAAAAGAAGAAAAAATGCTAGGTAAGTAGGCTGTGTAGGTAGTTTTGTGGTTGCAGAATCAATGATTGTGATTAGTTTTGTGTTTTCAAATGTTATATCTATTCAACCTGTATGGCAAGGCAAGGAACCATATGAAGGACTTCAAGCGAGGCATGACTAACTTCCCCTTCTCCCTCTTCCCCAAAACATTTACTAACTTCCCCTAAAGAGGTCAAGATCTGCTTGATATCTCTAAAAATTTCATCATTTTTCATATCATTTTCCTTGGTAAAGATCTTCTTTACTCAAGGAGGGTCCATATTTTCTCTACAAAGTTCTATCTCCCCTTTAAAGCCTAAAATCTCTGAGACTTAGCGCTTTCTTGTCATTTTCATATTAACTCCTGACATTATTATGTAAATCCTTATATATTTCCTTTCCCCCTACTAAAACTATGGTAATAATTCCCCTATGTAAATATCCCATCCCTCTGGTTGAAACATAACCATAAATATCCCCTTGGGAATTACTAAGTTCACCTTGATCTAAGTAAGAACCCTCATCTCTGCATAAATTTCCCCTCCAAGGTGTTTGGACTCCTTCCAAAACACAAAAAACTCTCACCAAACCATACCGTACCCCACGCATTGCATTTTTTGGGATTTATTAATATTTGATTAATAAATAACCAACGCGTTGAAACAGATTAGTCTTTAACCTAAGTCCAAAACCCAGTCGAGGCCGCAAATATTAAACTTTATCATGCGTGCTGTTTCACTAAAACCCGCGCATCTCCTCCTCCCGTCCATCGTCGGATCAGCCCTCCCAGATCCGACGGCCCTTATGCATATCAGGCGCCCTCTTGTGAGTGTTAGTTAGCACCCGATGTCCGACGATTTTACCGACGTACACTAGGACAGCTGGCGGCATCCCATTGCATCGGGCCGCCCCTAACAAATACCACCTCCGTACTAAAGGCGGTCTGATGCAAGCCAAAAACCGCCCTCTCCTTGCGTAACGTGGGTGCCGCATCACCCTGCCACATCGCCTCCACCTCACCCCTCACCTGCCTTCACCCTGCCACCGTGTCCTTGCCACGTCACGCTACTGCACTGCCACATCATCATGCTGACGTCACATCCGTACAGAGGGGTCCCACTGCTGATGTCATTGTCACGTCATCCATCGTACCGCTGACGTCATGCTGATGTCAGCAACTCAAAAAACGTGCAAGTGCAAAAATCAAGCTTCGGAGCCCCGGATCGAATTTCTGAGGCCGTTTTCAATGTGCGATTAGCTCTTAGCGCTAATCGTGCATCGCTACAGGAAATGGGCCATATTGGAGAATCTTTAGGGAATCTTTTGATTCCTCAGCCATATTTGCGCCGAAAAAGACAGAAAAGGCCCAATTTTACAAATTTGAAAGTATCAGAATACAGAGAGAGACCTGGTTCAGAGATTAAAGAATATCAGAGCAAATATGAAGCCAAAAACCATGTTAAAGAGTATCAGTTTTGCAGCGAAGTGTATCAGTGTAGATCTTCTCAGGGCTCGAGGTGAATGAAGCATTAAAAGAAAACCTTGAAAGTCAAGAAGCAGCTAACGAAGCATTCAAAGCTCACCAGCACAAATGACTGCACATTAAAACTCACAGAAGATCAGTGGACCAGAACTCAATGCACAGTTATTACAGAACCACTGCACCAAGTCACAGAGGACACCACATCAACTCACTTTTGATCCAGCTGCCTCTGGCGCAGCCCAAAGAAGACTTACTTGCATTTAATTCCAGCATAAGTTAGGTTTTAGAAAGCTTTCCCACATACCTGTTTAGGTCAGTTGTAATAAATACTTTTAGATATTTTACCTATATATACCACCCTGAAAAATGTAATAAGGGTTGGTTGGTTGGTCTTGGTTGGTTTGATTTTTTTTTTGCTCGAGCAGAGACTCACACTGCATATGTGATAATTTCTATAATCAAAGATTGCTTGAGAGTTCGGAGAATGAACTGTGCACTGTGTTCAATTGGCTGAAGAGTGATTGTGGAATTCCTGTGCTTCTACATGGTTCAATAGCTGTTTCTTGACCCTGTTTAGTTTCTTATGTTTGTTTTATCATCTATGTTCCACCATATAAAATTACAGAAAGGAAGAATAGTTTAGGATTTTCTTGGAAGTACCCTATGCTCAATTTCTGTGATTTCTACATGTTTTCATCAGGAATAGTTATGAATATGCATACTTAAATGATCATGTTTACACTATTTCTTTCACATATGAATGTTAGTTTAGGAATTCTTAATTGCTCCTAGATAACCATTCATTCACCTCCCTTCTCTGTTAGCTGATGAAAGATTCTTAATTGCCTTTCAGCTCTGACTTTCATTCCGTCTCTTCAGAAATTGGTATTGTTTCATGTATAGCTCTCCTGCTCTATAATCCTCTTATGTCCAAGAAAATGCAACAGCAAGCCTAAATCTATGACTCCATGCCCAATGGTTTGAAACTTATCACACTATCCCTTGCCTCTCTGCTTGAATGCAACTTCCTTCCATTCAAACCCCATCCAAACTTAAACAAAACCCACTGAACCCAATAGCTAGCCTAAAATCATCATCAACAAAGCTAAATCATTAAGAGAGAGCCCTCTCTGATTGCAGGTGGGCTAGAACCTGCAATCCAAAGATTGGTTTGTGGTTACCTCGACCGTATCCCTTCAGGAGCTTAGGGACAACCTGAGTGATAACATAATGGCGACTCCACTGGGGACTTTCTCAGATAATCTCACAAAACCAGTCCGAAGCTCCACAGAGGAAGAAACCGACCTTTAGAAGTCTTGGTGGACCTTTGTTCTTAGAAAATTTCCGAAAAACAGGTTAGAAGCTGGCTCCTAAAAAGCAAATGCGTCATACAAGATCAAATCCTAATCCAAATCCCTCAGCTGTTTTTGAAAATCCAAATCTAATCTCTAAGACCCTTAGGAAATGAGAGCAACAAGAAGACATTACTGCTTCAAGTCCGGAAACAGTTCAGCCAAGCTGTGTTCCGACCCCTGTCAAAGTTTTATTTCATTCGACCCAAATTTCCCCTTGTTCATCATCCACTTCTCCAAGCAACTCTTCTACACCTCCATCCTTTACTCATACTACCACTACTACTCATATTACCCCGGTTGTTCCTGTTATCCCAGTTGCCCCAGTTTTTCCACTTATCCCTGTCAACATGGCTAACAGATATGCACCTTTACACCTACCTGCAAATCCCGGGGCCATGCTTCAGGATTATCTGACCAAAATAACTTATTTTTATGGCACAAGTGCCTGCACAGCTCTTCAGCATACAAAGAAAATGCAAGACTACTTTGAGAGCTATGAGATTGACAATGATAGCGTGAGAATGAAAAAATTTGTTCAAAGTCTAACAAGCGACGTTAGGACTTGGTTTAGAGCACTCCCAGCCAATTCCATAGCAGACCCAGAAGCCTTATACCAGTCATTTATCAACAGATGGGAGAAAAAGAAAGACCCCCTACACATTCTATCTGAATATGACAACATCAAAAGAGGCCCCCAGGAGACTGTCTTGGACTATTGTGCAAGATTTAACAATGTTTATAATGCAATACCACAGAACTTGAGACCCCCACCTAATCTTGCTTTGTACAAATTCCCTGATGGTTTTGACGCTAAAATGACCTATCAGTTAAGGGAAAGAGCCCCTCAAAGCCTTGCAGAAATGCAAAACGTTGCGGTTAGTGTGGAGGCAAATCTAATTGCCAAAAGAAACAGATCTAGAACTGAGAGAAGAACCACCTTCAAGGAAGAACCCTCAGCCTTCAACCAGAAGCTAGATGCTATTATCACTGGCATCCATAGGCTGGGAGACAGAGTAGAGAATGTTGAGAGGAAAACATCATGGGAAGGTCAACAGCCCAATTCCATAAGGAACCCAAATTTCAGAAAAACTCAAAACCCAAACACTGGAAGGGCTAGTCCCGACCATGATATTAGGCCTCCTTTCCAAGAAAACTATGCGGAAGCATCCACATCCACTGAGCCAACAGATGAAACTCACATGAACTTGATAGATTCAAAAAATGAGCAACAAATTTTTCTGACTCGAGAAGACCAGGAATACCAAGATGTGAATCAATTTCAGACTAAATCTGGTGAGTCTTTTGATTTTAAACAAGGTTATGATACTGTTGTGTATGAGGTACACAAACAATACAAGTTGAGAACAAGTACCATTGATGTCCCTACACCTAGCAGAACAAAAGAGAGCAAATAGCCCAACAAAATTAAAGGCAAGGCGATCATAATAGAACCAGCTGATACGACTGTCCCAAACCCGCACCAAGTAATTGTAGAGGACATGACAGACGTGCAGTCTTCTATTGAACAACCTCTACCTCCTTCTTCCTCAAAAGAAGAGGGGAGCAGCATTCCTAAAAATCTTCTCAAAGCAGACATACCACAAGCTGTCATTCATCATAATGCTGACATTCAAAAAGAAAACACAGAAAACACTCTTGACAAGGAAAAATCTGCTACTGCTAATGCAAGGATTCCATTGGAGAAACCATTTAACTTAGAAACAGAGATTGGAAAACTTAAAATATCCATCCCCCTCTCTGAACTTGCCAAGCATGATGTCTATAGGCAACAAATTCAAAGGTCACTTCAACTGCCAGAGGTCAGGGATGATGTAAATGTTCTAGATGATGCCCCTGAGCTGCTGTTTGGTCCAGAGGTTAATGGAAAATCAACATATGGATCTGTTCCACCCTTTTATGTCAGTCTGCACATACATGACAAAATCCTCCATAATGCTATGATTGACTCAGGTGCCTCACACAATCTTATGCCCAAAGCTGCAATGGAAAAGCTAAACCTTGATGTCACAAGACCCTAAAAAGATCTATATTCCTTTGACTCAAGTCAAGTCAAGTGTTTAGGCTTAATCAAAGACCTTTGTGTGTCTTTAGTCTAGTTTCCTAACGAGACAATCCTCATGGACGTAGTAGTTGCCGACATTCCAACAAAATATGGTATGCTCCTATCAAGATCATGAGGAGCAAAACTGCAAGGATCCCTTCAACTTGACCTCTCTTATGCCACTATATCTATCTTTGGGCAACCAAAGAGACTGTACAGGGAAACACTGATGAAGTATGTGGTAAGTAGTGAGGAAAGGCCCCAAAATTTTCCAATTTACTCGATCCATTCTAATATGGATTCTTTTATTTTATTTAATGATGACACCAATCCTCCAATTGATGAGAAGCCTTCAGCCTTAGAGCAAGAAACATGCATCAATGAGGAATCAGTTGCCAATACCCATGAAACTGTCACAACAGTCAAGGCAACCGACAAGCAAGAAGAACTTCCCGAAACATAAATTGTAAGTCTGCCCAATCCTCAAATAACTAAAACTCTTAATACAAACCATAAACAAGAAATCACATGGTGTTTAGAGTTTGACGGTTCTTTCAATAAGTTAGGAGCAGGGGCAGGGGTATGGATTCATAATACACATGATAATCATGCAGAAGGCCATGCCTATAGATTAAATTTCAGATGTACTAATAACATGGCAGAGTATGAGGCTATCCTCTTAGGCCTTAAATTGCTCAAAGCCCTAGGAGCTGCAAAAGTGTCCATTCTAGGTGACTCTGATTTAATTATACAACAAATGAAAGGTAACTTTGTTACCAATGACAATAGAATGAGAGCTTATAGGACTGCTGCCACAGAAATACTCAAGTCTTTCAATGAATCCAAGCTTGCCAAAATTTCAAGAGACCATAATATTCCTGCTCACAGCCTAGCAAATTTTGCTAGTACATGCAAGCTTCCATTTGAGCCAAATCACCATTTCACTGCTAAGATAAAACATAGACCCTCAGTCCCTAACAATGTTAAAGATTGGAAAGTGTTTCAAAATGATGCCCAGATTAACAATTTCCTCACTCTTGAGGGCGAATTTTCAAATACAAATGTTGACATGGATGCCATGAATGATTCCCAACAGCTAACAGAAGAAAATCAACATGTTGTAACAGCTGCAATAGCTAAACATATCCTTAACCCAACTGTTTTTGACAATGCAAACATACAAGAGCTGAAACATATGCATTTAGAAGAAACAGCCAAACCTGAGGCTGAGTTCATTGACCTAAAGGATAACTTTTTGCTTGCTGGACTAACTCCATTAGAAGACATGTTTGATAATAATGATGTGCCTAAGAAACCAAAAATGGAGCCTATAAATGATGCTATTGAAGAACACAACATAGGAAAAGCAGACAAGCCCAAAATGATTAAATTATCCAAAAACCTGCCTCTTGATCAAAAACCAAAATATGTCGATCTGTTCAAAGAATTCCAAGATGTATTTCCTTGGAGTTATGAGGACTTGAAGTCCTATGACACCTCAGTAATTCAACATACCATTCCCTTAAAACCAAATCAAAAACCGTTCAAACAAAAACTTAGAAGAATCAACCCCATGCTTCTTCCTCTCATTGAAA
>APFE030225235.1:0-25763 GCA_000404065.3 Pinus taeda | reverse complement strand
AAGCTTGTTACATTCATAACATCTTACATGTTTCATATTCCTTTTGTAGCAATCATCAGCCTTGTGACCATACATATTGCAAGCAAAGCAATATCCATTAAAGTACCTTGAATGTGATGATCTTTCTGCATAATGGTCTTGAACCCTTCTTCTTCTACATCTAGCTGCAACATGTCCAAGAGTATGACATACATAACATTCAACATTATTCATCTGAGTAAATGGCCGACTATTACTTCCATAGCAAGGAGTAAAAGATTTTCTTTTAAGAATTTCTTTCCTTGGTTGTTGATGGGGTTGACCTCTTATCTCCTTGTTGATCATTTTAGATTTCTCTTTAGAGTTCCTTGCTTCACCTTGTGCACTAGATTCTCCTTCAACTGATTCATGAAAACCAAGTCCAGTCTTGATAGTAGGAGACCTTTGACTACTAAGAATATCATCCAAGACTTTAGTACTATCTTGAAATCATAAAAGCTTATCCTTATCTTCTAATTTACCTGTCACGATATTTACCTCAACTTGATGTTGCTCTTCCTTTTCAAGACATTGCTTCTTCAAAATTTCTTCTGACTTTCTTCCTTCTTCCACTTGTTGCCTTAGATTGAGTATCTCCTTTTCTTGTTCTTCATTTACATTCTGCAGCATTTGACGAACTCTAGAGGCACATTCCAGCTGGGATTTTAGGCTAATGACTTCATTGTCTTGTTTTTCAATTGCTTGATGTAGATCTTCATTCTGCTTCCTTGATTCTTCAAGATCTCCCTTTAGTGAGAGGATCGTGGCTTCAAGACTTTCATAATAACTGGATCGATCTCTGAGCTCCTTGATTGTTGTGTTCTTTTCAATGACTTCATTTCTTAGAGATGTTGCTTCAACCTGCAACTTTTGATACTTTTCTTTGCATACCTTTTGATGAGCTTTTAGCCTAGTAACAGCTTCTTTGAGGGCACCACTCTTTATGTTCAGAAGTTTTTCTTGTTCACTAATTTTGTTTGTCAGCCTGTTAAATTCTACCTCTATTTGATATCTTTCTTGCTCACCCATAAGAGCAAATTCAGTAGTCTCACTATCACTTTCATCTTTTCCAAAAGGAAGGATAGCTGGAACATCAGAGGATAGCAAATTCATACCTAAATGGTCATCTTCATTCTGAACTGATTCTGAATCTGATTCTGAATCTGAAGCACTTCTTATACCTAATCCCCAATCGATTCTCCCACTATCATAGTTCCTCTGAGATGTCTTCTTCTTCTTATGAGCTTTCTTCTTAAGCTTCTTTCCCGTTGTTCCATGGATCTCCTTCAAGCGATAAAGCTTCTATCAAAGGACCTGCTCTGATACCAATTGTTGGAAATAATACTGAGAGGGGGGGTGAATCAGTATTATCACATTAATAAAACTTTTTCATTTCCAAACTTCGATTCATATATGCTACTTCCACAACTTCTTATGATTAAGTTAATTGATCTTCAATGAGTGCATTAGAACATTATCAACCATATTATCAGTTAACAAATGCAGTAACACAGAATAGATCATCACACAGAAAGCACACACATGAACACCGTGATATAAGGTGGAAACCCAATGTGGGAGAAAACCACCTGCTGCAAGTCATCTCAGTCTTCTTCTTAATAAGAAAATCCTTTTACAATATTTGTATTGGGCAGTCTTATACCAGTACGGGAGCTACAACCCCCTTTTCTCTTGTACTAGCCAATCCATTTACTAGTACGCAGGCTGCTACCTGCTACAATGCTCCAAAGATTCCCCTTTGCTTTTGTACTAGCTTAAGTACTAGTACGTAGGCGCCGGCCTACAATCCTCTCTCCTCCAGGTACCACGTTTCATCAATTTTCATACTGGATACACTGAAGCACAACACATAATCTGAAAGGCCACATTTCATCTAATTTTCATACTGGACCCAATAACCACATTGAAGCTCATAATCAAACAACCTTCTGAATCACCCAATCACTAGATCAATACATATACAATGAGAGTCATCAATCAGATCTAGTCCATCAGATCACATGAAGATGATTCATTAAGAAAATAATCAATCACTTCTCAGACTGTTGTTATCAGATCATAATACCAGAAACCAGACCCAGAACACAGCAAGGATAAACATGGACAAGTAATTTGATTTTAAGAGAAGTACGTAGCTTCACCCATGTAATGCCTGTGTACAAGTACGCACTGTTCTTCTATGGCGCCGCGCACCTCCGCAGCTGCGCCTTTTGTGGCGCCTCCGCACTGCACCTTCGGTGGCACCTCTGTGGCATCACCTGTGGCGCCTCCGCACTGCGCCTTCTGTGGCGCCTCTGTGGCATCTCTGCACTGTGCCTTCTATGGCGCCTTCGCACTGCGCCTTCTGTGGCGCCTCTGTGGTGTCTCCGCACTGCGCCTTCTATGGTGCCTTCATACTGCGCCTTCTGTGGCGCCTCCGCACTACGCCTTCTGTGGCGTCTCCGCACTACGCCTTCTGTGGTGCCTTCGCACTGCGCCTTCTGTGGCTCCTCTGTGGCATCTCCGCACTGCACCTTCTGTGGCGCCTTCGCACTGCGCCTTCTGTGGCGTCTCCACACTGTGGCTTCTCTGGCGCCTCTGTGGCGTCTCCGCACTGCGCCTTCTATGGTGCCTCTGTGGCGTCTCCGCACTGCGCCTTCTGTGGTGCCTCTGTGGCATCTCCGCACTACGCCTTATTTAGATCTAGTCATTACTCCAAGAGATCATAGTATTTCAGATCTAGCTCTCATAAGATGTTCAACCCAAAACATGCTCAAGCCAAATGATCTCCTTTGCTTTATATAGGCAAGCTCTTCCTCAAATCATGGATCATGGGGCTCAATAATAATAATAATATAAAACAATACCATGGGCCAAAACCATAATAACACAATTCCATCGGCTAAATACCAAGAGTTAAACATAAGAAACCCCACGTGTGCTTTTCTCTTCCTTGAAGTAAGTGAACTGGGGGTACGCACCTCCTGAACGGGATAACTGCGGGTATGTACGCACTTTATGTAACACCGGCCTGCGTGTACGCACCTTCTGTAAGGTGTACCTGCGTACCCCTTATTTTCTTCAATATTTGATAGCTGATCATCAATCTTTGCTGCTGACTTGAAGTACTGTGATCTATCACTTGAATGGGTTGCCATCAAGGACAACACTTTAGCCATAATGCCAACAAAAATAATCTAGGAAAAATCTGGGACAAATCTTTTTACAAGGTTAATTTGACCTAAAAATGACTGCATGGACTTTTTACTATGAGGGAATGGAATATCAGAAATCTCTTTAATTCTATTTGGATCAATGTAAATTCCATCCTTTGAAACAATGAAGCCCAAAAGCTTTCCTTGATTAAGAGAAAAAAAGGACTTCTTTGGATTGAGTGAGATACCATACCGTTTCGGTGTTCAAAGATTTGTTTTAAATCATGTAAGTGATTCAACCTCTTTTTGGAAAATACAGTAATATCATCTAAATAGACAACTACTGATTTATTAATCAAACCTTTGAATGCTATGTCCATTGCTCTTTGGAATGTAGCTCCAGCATTGATAAGCCCAAAAGGCATTTTTTGGTAAGCATAAGTTCCCCACTATGTTCTGAAGGTAGTCTTGAGCCTGTCATTAGGATGGACCAAAATTTGGTTATATCTTGGAAAACCATCTAAAAAGTACATTAACTCAGAACTAGCTATTGAATGGAGTGTCTATTCCATGGTAGGTAAAGGGAAGTTATCCTTTTGATTTGCCTTATTAAGATTTCTAAAATCGATGCAAATCCTGATGTAACCATTTTTCTTTCTAACTGGCACCATATTAGATACCCAATTTGAATGTCTGATAGGAAAATTTATCTTAGCCTTTAAGTGTTTATTTAGCTCAGTATTTATTTAACTCTCTAGGTTAGGATGAATTTTCCTTAACTTTTGTTGCACTGGTTTTTGTTCATAAAGCATTGGAATAGTATGTTGAATTATCGATGTATCGTATGTTTTCAAATCATCATATTTCCAAGCGAAGACATATTTATTCTTATGCAATAGTCTAATGAATGCAATTCTTTCTTCTGAAGAAAGTCCTAATCCTAAATTGATGTTTTGAGGATTTTTCTCAGTACCTAGGTTTACCAATTCAAACTTTAAAGTCGAACTCTGGAGCTTTGAATTGGTCACCTGTTTAAACATGTCTTTAATATAAAAAAGATCTTCAAGCTTGACCACTGGTTTAGGTATTGAGTTTTCTTCTTGTGTTTCCTTCATTTTAAGGTCATGATCACTTTCATCAATGATTTGATTATCATAGGACTTGTTAGAAGTCAAGAAATTTAAGATGTTTTCATCATGATTGAACACTCGCCAATTGGTGACATTATCGGGGATTGATGGCCTAAACACTAATTCTACTGAAAATATGTCTGGGCTGTAATCTTTAGATGGAAGGAGATTGGAGGCAACATTAGCTAGTAGGTCGGCTACTGTGTTCTAGGACATAGGGATGGGAGAAATATTGAATGCTAAAAATTGAGATATGAGTTCCTAGACCAAAGATTAATAGTGTTTGAGATGACTAGAAAGGCAATGAATTGTATTTCTAACTTGTTTTATAACAATTTTTGAGTCTCTGAACACTTTTAAATATTGAACTTTAAGACCAATTGCTTTGTAGAGTCCTTGGACTAAGGCCTCATATTCGGTTGTATTGTTTGTGCATTCAAATTCCAATCTGCATGATAACATGGTTTTTTCTCCCTCAGGGCTGACTAAAATACACCCTGCTCCTGCACCTTCACTAGATTTAGACCCATCAAAGTATAATGACCAAAATAAAGAATTATCAACAATTTTATTTATATTCTCCTCAGCAATATTGACACATCTTGATCTATCAGTTTGTGAAAAAGTTTCAATTTGAGATGTGAAATTATTAACTGAGAAAGGAGATGGTTGGGCATCGAAATTGCCAAAGAATGATTTGGATGAGTAATTCCCCAAAATATTGTTATTGAATGCTATTGGTTGATTTTCCTGCTCGAATTCAGTAACAGTGTGGGTCATGTGTTTCTCCCGATCGATCTTGATGTGATTTGGCTTTCCTTTATAAGGTAGCCACATATGGGACCAATTGGTGGAAATATAACCATGGAGTTTCTCAGACCAGTCTCTACATAAGATCAACCCATAGAATTCAGGAATATTAGCGATTAAAATATCAATCCTCTAAACCACTCTTGGATCAGGTGATAACATGATAGTTACTGAGTTGATTTCTCCTAAAACCTGGACCTTTGTTCTATCCAATTGTACAATGTGAATTATAGACTTTTGGGTTTCAATGTTTAGTTTGGAACAAACTGAAGCTAGCATCATATTAGAGGAAGCCCCTGAGTCAATCAAACAGTTGTGTAGATTTATATTATAGATCTCATAGATTAAGAGGAAAGGAGGAGTATGTGAATTCGATCTATCTCCAATTAAAATGGCTTCAGTAGCTTCCACTCTACCAGGAGTTGGTTGGCGTGAATCATTAGTAGCTTTGGATAATACAACATTAGGAAGAGGTGAAGAAGGTACAACATTTAACTCCTTAAGAAGTAATTTCTCTTGATGTTTGAGTTTGCTAAGTTCAAACATAGTAATATTTGCCTTTGTCTTCTTCATGTCTTCGATAATATTGTATTCCATAGAATCTGTAACTACTAATGTCTTAGATGTTGAAGGTGAATTTGAAGATGATGGCTAATTTTGGGATGGAATTGCAGTAGGTTTCTTTATGGGAACCTTTTCTTTGGTAGTAGTGGTACCTACATTCCTTTTCTTCAAAATTGTCTGAACAGGTTCAGGAGTACCCTTACTCCTGGTAGACACAGGGAAAGCTTCTTGTTCATTTTCTGTATCGGAATTAGGTAAAATAAAGTCCCACATCCCATGACATTCTACAGTCTCCTCTTCTTCAGGTTCCGTGGATGATAAGATTGTTTCATCCTCTTCTTCTTCAAGATCTGAATCTACATTGGATATAGCATTTGGTGGTTTTGATTCAGGTTTCTTAAAACTTCTAAATGGCCTTTTAGTTGAAGTCTCAGCTACTTTCTTTTTGATTTCTACCATCTCATTTGACATAGTCTTGAGAAATTTTTGGAGACCCTCCATATCATATGGATCTTTAGGGGTTTTCTTCTTTAACTCATCCTTGAAAGAAACTTTTTTGGATTTTCTATCTTCAAGAGCAGCTTTCTTTTCTAAAGTAATAATGTGTTTCTCTACAGCAAGCACCTCTTTCATGTTTTCAGCTAAAGTTGGTTTTGCAGCTCTATCTACAAAAATATCTACATTTGAGGGTAGGGCTATTATATACCACTCGCTTCTGATTTGTTTACTTGGTTTAGAGGCGGTTGGAATCTTATTCAAGATTTTATTGAATCGTAAGTTGAACTCCTTTATATGTTCTTCGGATTCCATCCTAAGGTTCGAGAGATCGTTGATTAATGTTGCTAAAGATCTGTCATCGCCATACTTAGTCAGAAACTGTTCTTGAAAAATGTTCCCACTCGTAATGGATCGAGAGGGTAGGGAAAAATACCAAGACCCAGCTGGTCCTTGTAAAGTGTAAGGGAAAAGCCTAACAACAACATCTTCCTCTGCCACTCCTTTTAAATTAACTGATAACATGAAATTGTTAATATGCTCCTTGGCTTATGTCCCTATATCCAGATTAAATTTTGGCAACCATTTTTCAGGAGAATCTGGCAATGGGTGTAATGGTGCATGCATAGTGACCACACAAAGACTACTCCATGGATTTTGAGCCATTGTCAAATTAATAGTAGATGATATTGCCGATGAAATTCTAGATGTTTGAGAAGGAGTTGATATTGAGGTTTGAGGTTGGGATGTTGAAGTTCCTGATCCTTGTTGAACAACAATGTTTAATGGAGGGGTGGATTGCTGACTTTGCATTGGAGAAGATGAGATGGAGAATGATGATGAGAAAGTCTCACTGTTAGATCCTTCAGTGGTCTTCTTTTCCCTTTTCCTTTTGCGTAAAGGCAACTCAGTAGGTCCAATACTGAGCTTCCCGCTTTGAAGTCTGGTGAGAGGGTGAGGTGGATTGAATTGTGAAGTCTCACTACCTTGAGATACCTCAGATTTCTGTGGTGATATCGAAAAGCCTGAAGTTTATGGATGAGAGACTAAACATCAGCAGACTCAAGACTTAATTGTTCTGTGGTATGTTGGGTTTGAGCAGTTGTAGTTGACCCCTCTTCTTCTCATTTGAATACTAGTGTTCCATGCTAACAGGAGGTCTAAGGGGAGGCGGAGGGAGATTTTCTCTCAAAATGGGCTATAGGTTTGAGTTTTCTCGCCATTCATAGTTCAGGCCCTCCTTATAGTGCCACAAATGTGGATGCCTCAAAAATCATTGCAACAACATTGGGGAAAACCCCCCGGTCCAGACCTTAAAGGCAGCTCCTTTTCCGTTTGGTGTGGTGGCTCCCACTGGACATAATGGGACCAGTTTCCCAATAATTTGAATATGGAATGGATAAGTGGTGGATTTCTAATATATAATGATAATGGATGATGATTTAATCTACAAATTAAAATTATAAACAACTAATCTATCCCGGAGAATTTCTGCTTTATTGTAACTTTTGATGATCTTTATCCACAAACAGGCATATAGATGACTCTATTAGTAAATAAAGACATTTATTTATATGATAATTACTTTGTTCAAGTAGTTGAACAAAGTAATGATTAGAACATTATTACACTATTCTTCATATATCATTGACATAAATATCATTGAAAGAATAACACTCCTTAAACATTCAATAGTGATAAGCATAAGGACTTCTGTTAAAGCACATATATATATCAAATACTAGCAACATTAAATAAATGCCGATTCACATTAAAGAATGAAGCAAGAGCATAGATAATAGTACCATTTGTTATTTGGATCACTCCTGATATCAATCACATTAAAATTCCTTCTTCTAACTTAGAAACACTTCCAGAATAAAGCAATAGTGCACATATCATCAAAGCTTTCTTCGTTAAAATTCAGAATACTCGCTAAGTATTCATAAAAATATATCAGAACTACAATAGTGTAACTTACTGATTTGAGTTTATACAAAAACTGACCATTTCAAAATGCATGAAAGGGTCTATAAATACTATCTAAGCTAACTAATTATGAAATAAAAATGCTACTAGGTGGTATAACTAGATCATGAAAATCTCCTCAAAATAGGCATGTTTGCAGTTGGCAGCATAATTCACTGTTTCAGATGATCTTCCTTTGGCTTGAGCTGGTAGATAGCAAGCATTGGTTGGAATTTTGGAGGGTGAATCAGATGAGAATGCAGCTGGGCTGAATATGTGGAATCATGAATTTCGGGAATCATGTAACCGATTGCATCGGTTAAACATTTGAGCGCTGCCCTTTGATTGTATGGCTTAACTGAGAAAAACCAAAAGGTATCCCAAGTTAAACTTTGGATGCTAGCGATTAATATCCCATTC
The DNA here is from genome assembly GCA_000404065.3 of Pinus taeda. Lineage (NCBI taxonomy): Eukaryota > Viridiplantae > Streptophyta > Pinopsida > Pinales > Pinaceae > Pinus > Pinus taeda. The sequence goes on along the minus strand of APFE030225235.1, from coordinate 17,203 downwards.
TTCTCCAATTCTTGATTGCATGTTTGTTCCAATACTTTGGCTGACGGCAATTTACCTGGAGTGCACTGTGAAATCAAGTTAGACAGATGAAGAGTATTGTTGATTAACTCAATTAAATTACTGGTTGATAATCTGCATCTTGATGTTTCTCTTTCTTCTTTCATCAATTGTGACTATCATTATAGGAAAATGATTTCTTTATGTGACTCTAAGATTTTACGCAGATTCGTGGCTTGCCCTTCATTGGTTTCTTGCCAAACAAGAAATTTTGTTAAAGTCTCATTGGCCTGTTCCAAATCCTGCCTAACGTCGATTGATTTGTCAATTATTGATGAAGTAATCTCACAGAGGGGCTCAACCAGGGAAATATTATGACATAGCAATTTTAACTGTGTAATCAGTGCTTTATTGAGCTGGAGAGCTTCAGACTTGAAATCTACTAGTTGAGGAAGACCTTTGAATTTTTCTACCTGTTGTGATTGTTGAGCGATTTTCTCATGTTTTGTCTTACTCATTTGTTCATTCATTGTCTTCAGCTTGGCTAATGCTGCGGATAATTCTTTTTGTTTCTGCGCTGCGCTCTGATCTATCCTCTACTTCTCTTTGATCAATTGTTCATTTAATTGATTGTTTATCTACTATTGTTCTGCTAGCTGATGTACTAACTGTTCTATTCTTTGTTGTGTCTTGGATACCTGTGACTGTAAGGAAACAATTGTTTGGTCTTTTTCCTTTAGTAAATTTCTTACTTCTGATGCTTTATCCATAGTAGTTGCCGAGTAAGCTCCGGCATATTGAGAAAGTTTTGTGAGGTCTTTGGAAGGATTGAATTCATCTTTCCATACCACATTAGCCATCTCTGTTTATACAGGTAAACGGGAAGATTGATCAAGTCTTCTCCTTTTATTTTTTCTTTTTACTACAGCCCTATGTTTGGGACTGTAAAAGACATCTAATGGTTTTATATCTTCTATCTACAAAACAATTTTATCGGATGGATCCTTAGGAATTATTTCTACATCTTCGCTGGTGGGTAGGCCGCTGGTTCCTTCAATTGGAACCATACTTGTTGTTGTCTCATGACCAACTATTAATTTAGGTGTGCTGAAACCTTGTGAACCTTTAGGATTGCTTATAATGGAATCGAATTGTTGCCATTCTTTAAGGAGCTTGGGATCAATCTGAGTATCTATATTAATGTGTTCACTGCCCTTGTCCTGTCCTTTTTCCTGCTCTTTCTCCTACTCTGATTCTTTTCCTCTTTTGGGAATCTTTTCTATAGCAGGAGGTTTGTCAATAATTTTCTGTTCAGGCTCGTTTGACTGGGTTGTTGGAGTAGTAGCTAATAAGTCGAGAGGTAGAGTTTGCAACCTCTATTCTCTGAGCCTATTCAATTCTACCAGTCCTTTATCTTTATATCTTATTTTGGCAAATGTTTTCACCTAGAATAATGATTCTGCTGAAGAAAACAGGTCACCAAATTCATCTTTTTCATGTTCAAACTTTGTAAGTTTTCCTTGTTGAAGAACAGTATAGGCAACTTTCCTTGGATCGAATTGCCTATTAGGAATGGTTGCAAGATTGAGCATGTTTATTTTTTTCTACCTCCTTTTCCACATGCTTGTAATCATGTAGAGTGTAAACACCACATCTCAAAGGAAATGTAGGCCAAGCCTGCTTTTTATAATTCCTAAGAGTTTTGGAAGTTCCTGATGTTGTTATTTGGTAGGCCAATTCTCGAGCTAACAGCTTAATAGGTACATATAGAGGAAGGACATGGGGTCTTGCAAGACTACCATAAACCCTTATATATGTGAATTTGTCTTCCCCGAACCAATTCCCTACAATGGTGAAGTCAATATCTGCTTCCTTGGAAATCTTTGCGACAGGCTTATCAAAAATGGAATAATAGATAGGTAACATGAAACCATTACAGATTTGGTACAAGTGGTCTTTATAGTGCACCTTCCATAACTTTTGATGATAAATGTGGATTGGCTTAGGGTCTTGTGAAGTCCATCTCCATTTGAGTACAAGGTATTCAGAATTAAGGCAAAGAGTATCCATAATATAAGCATTGTAATAAAAAGGGGGAATAGTCCTAGTGTTTATGCGTGTATTTGATCTAGATTCAAGAATTGCAGTGGCTAATTTATTGGACAATATGTTTGCCCAATCCATCACTTCACTATTAACTGCCTCTTCCATTAAAGGAACCATTTCAATAGTGAACTTTGCAGAATCATGCAATCCCCAAATTCTACACGTCATTGCCCGACATAACAGTAAGGAGAAGACAATGATTCTACAGAGTACTTGCCTGATGATTCATGTTTGTGCTTTGCGAGATTCTGTCTCCACTGCCTAATTGGGGCTGATTCAATCTCGTTCTCATCTACGAACTTTTCAGGAAAGGATTTGTTGTATTTCCTTTTAGGTTCGGGCAAGTGATACATCTTCTTTAAGTCATCAAGCTAAAATGAGCCAAAAATCCTTCTATCAACTGTGCAAAATGTTTTGTTTAAAACCGGAATTTCTTCTACCACCCATCTCACTACATCAGTGTATGAAAGAATTTTCTCACATCCTACTATCCTGTGCAAATATGAATCAACTAAATATTTAAGAGAAGCTTCCGATTTACTAGTTGAATCTGCAGTAGCCTCTCCGATACTTCCTCAGGCTCCTCTGCTTCATTTAAACTGTAGATGCTTTGCCAACATGCATTTCCAAGGCCGAGACATGTAGTGTCTAAGATTAAACCTTTTTTACTTGGTCCTAGATCATTGGTTGACTGCACTGTTGCTGTAGGAGCTGCTACTGCTACGGATTTCTTAGATTTCTTTCCCATTTGTTTCAAATTCGTTATTTCAGCAGAGTTTGGCAAAAGGAATGAAACCAACGTTATACAGAGAATAGCTAGTATAACCCAATATGAAAGAATTATGTCAATTGGCGTATAATAAAGGATTATAGTGAAACTGCCACAGATGGAATTTAAAGGAAAATCTCACCATAACTCCTTCATTAATTGGCTGTTTAACCTGTCAATCATGGTAAAGGAGTTCATGAATACCCATTATACCATTTATATGATGAATGATCCATTCAAGCGTGGCTTAAATTCTTTGATGGATAGTCAGAGATAAATCGCAATCGGGGATTAGTAATGTGGATGAAAAGGCTTTAATAATAGTCCAAAATATCTTCCAACCACCAAAAGGTGATACACTGCATGCAAGCCTTTTTAAATATGTTTCGAAACACGGGCCTTGATTTAATGCATCACAATCGCGGATGGGTTCGGGTCATATTACTTATGCCATTGCAACATCGCCAATCATCGATGGCGATATGCCTTATCCCATCAGAGGATTTGAATGTGTCATAATTCATGTATTGGGTTGTTACGACCGAATGTCGATGGCGATACACTTTGTCGCATCAGAGAGACGAGGGAGGTGTTTCTTTATGCTATATGTTTTACTTTTTCCTGATATCCTATAGTGATTTCCTTCTCGGATCAGAGTGAGTCAATGGGTCTTTTATATATATTTTTCTTATCATTGCAATATGTGATCTTGCGATTGCTTTATCGCAATAACAAAGAACTTTTATAATTTTTTAAAATATCTACTTTATTTTAATTCAAAAGGTTTATTTTAAAATATATCATTTCCATTGGACCTTTTGATGAGGTTTTTCTAATGATCAGTTAATACCAGTTTATTCACACATCTAAGTTTAAAAGGGACCCATTTCATATTATGAGTTTTAAGTAAAAAAATTATGAAATGGGGGGTTGTTGTAGAGCACAACAATTAGCGATTCAATGGGAGAAACAATTACCTCTGAGAAATTAATTAAAATACTTAAACTTTCTTAATCTAGAAATCTTATTTGATAGAAAATATTCTAATATAACTAGGCAATCATAAATTCTGAATATAATGATAACTATTTCTGCTATTTTCTTCTCGTATTAAAATTAAATACATTCTAAGTTTTAAATTAGCCTTAATTGGTTGATAATAATAAAACAAAAACTTTTCCAACTTAGCTTTATAATGACTCCTTTGTCATAGGTAGAGCCTTTGCTGCTAGCAAACGTTTATAGCCTCGAAGGGATACCTTTTAACCATTTTATCATTCATTATCTCATCCATTTCAGAGTATAATTAAAAGGAATGAATCCAAAAATATGTCTTCGTATTTTTGTATCACTTTTTCTCTGTTCTTATTTTGTAAGATAAAAAGCCATTGTCCTGGTTTGGTGGCTAGTTGTTTGACAATGCCATTTACTGGTGGTAATGTAACTGAACAAGCTGGGTCGTGATGAGACGCCTTGTCTTATAATTGTAAGCCATTACCCTGTTTTGGTATGCAATATTGGTAATGTCAGTTGAACTATTCCCCTATGATCATGGTAAGAAGGCTTGTAATAAGACCTCTTATCTTTTCTATCAAATATATTTTAGAATTACACTCTGAGTAATTATAAACTTTGATGAATGGGATGAACAATTTTCTCCTTAAGACAACATGGATGACATGGTGAGAGTTGAAGATGCTAAGATTGAATCAGTTTTTGTTTTGTATTGATAACCGTTTTCAGGCCACTTGAAAACATTAAAATGATTTACAGTACTTCTAAATCTTGAGAAGATTTCATAGAAATAAAATGGGGTTTTCAGAATCTAAATATACCTAATTTCCTATAAATTTCTCTTTCGTTTAAGGCTTCCATTTTTTAAAAGTAAATATCATAACTATTTCTTTTGAGTAACTCTTTCAATATAGAAAAAACCAATAAGAGGCCTCTTACAACTTTATTTTTGCAAAATCTTAAAAATAAGTTATGCACACAAATTTTGCTGAAAATTGAATATTTACAAAGGGAGAAGGGGTTACCTCCTCAATTGAAGAATTTTTTCAAGATAAGGCCGTTAATAGGAAGAGAATCTCTCTTTCTTGATAGATCTTGCAATATTAAAGTAGAAGGGCCTATCTTCGCGTTGATTTGAAATGGTCCAAGCCACATTTTCTGGAACTTAGTGTGTTTTCCTTTATCCTCATGGGCTTTGTCCGATTTCAAAACTAGATCACCAACTTGTAATTTCTTTGAAGTGGTTGAAGTTGTATCAAAAGATGACTTGATAATTTGCTGATGTTTTGCATGTATAATTCTGGCCTTTTCCCTTTCTTCTTTTAGTTTCAAAATTTGATCATGTCTTAGTTGAATAGAAGAAGAGGGACTTTCTTCAATAAATTGGAATAAAGCTAGTGATGGGAGTACTAAATGTGTTGGTATGACAGCTTCTTTTCCATATACTTGTTTAAATGGAGAAGTGCCTATGGAGGCCTTCTGTGTTATTCTGTTAGCCCATAGTGCAAATATCAAAGATTTATGCTAGTTTTTATGATTCTGCTCAATTGTTCTCTTAATAATTTTGATAAGATCTTTATTGGTGGATTGTGTTAAACCATTACCTTGGGGGTAGTAATTTGCAGAATACTTCAATTTAAATCCTGTTTTGATAGAAAACTCAAATATAGAATTTCTAAAGAAATAAGATGCATTATCAAAAACAAGAGCTTTTGGGACACCAAACCTAGTAATAATGAATTCATCTATGAATTCCATGACTGCCTCAGAGCTTTTTGTCCTTAAAGGAATTGCTTCAACCCACTTAGTAAAGGAATCAGTCTCTGTAAGGATATATTTATGTTGTTTGGATGAATGTGGAGTGATTTACCCAATGATATCCAATCCCCATTGTTCAAAAGGTTGTTCAATGTTAACTGGTTGCAAAGGGAAAGCTGGCTTCTTTTGTCTTCCACAAGAGGTTTGACAACTTTGGAATTTCCTTACATATTTGTGAGTATCTCTGAATAAGGTTGGCCAATAATATCCAGCATGAATGATTTTGTGAGCTATTGAATTAGCTCCAAAATGTCCTCCTGTTGGTCCGTCATGTAGCTCCTGCAAAGCCTTTTGCGCTTTAGGTTTTTCTAAGAATCTTAATAAAATTGAATCATAAAGTCTAAACATTACATCATATACAATTATGAAGTTTTTTGCTTTCAATATAATGGCACATTTGTTTTTATAGGAAAGATTAGAAGGAGTGTATCCATTTTACAAATAGAAAATCATATCTGCATATTGCGATTCAGGATCTGTGATACTTATCTGATTGATTTCTTCATTGTCTTCTGCACCTTTAGGTTCTTGAATATTGGATGCTCTTGTTAACAACATACAAAAACCTTGGCCTTTGACAATATTTGCTGGTTTGGTTTCTAAGTCATATTCTTGTAATGCTGTGACCTAATTTGCTCTCTTTTCTCCTAATTCCCTTTGAACTAATAATTGTCTTACTGCTAAAAAAGGAACTACAACTTTTGTGTGAACTTTTAAGAGAAAGGGTCGGTAGTGTTTTATGGCTTTGTACACAATAAAGGCTTGTTTTCCAACTTCCGAATAATTAAGTTCAGCACCTTGAAGATTTGAGCTGTAAAATGAGATTGGTGCTTCCAAGTTTTGATCGTTAATCTGAGTCAACACCGCTGCATAAGATGAAGCAGATGCAAGGGTATATAGCATGAAATGTTTTGAAAAATTAGGAGTGCTTAAAGCAGGCGCATTTATGATTGATTGTTTCATGGAATAAAATGCCTCTTTTTCTACAGACCCCCATTTAAACACCGAATTTTTCTTGATCATGGTTTGTAATGGTAAAATAATTTGGGACAAATATTTTTACAAAGTTAATTTGACCTAAAAATGACTGCATGGACTTTTTATTATGAGGGAATGGAATATCATAAATCTCTTTAATTCTATTTGGATCAATGTAAATGCCATCCTTTGAAGAAATGAAGCCCAAAATCTTTCCTTGATTAAGAGCAAAAAAGGAATTCTTTGGATTGAGTGAGATTCCATACCGTTTGCAGCGTTCAAAGATTTGTTTTAAATCATGTAAATGATTCGACCTCTTTTGGGAAAATACAGTAATATCATCTAAATAGACAACTACTGATTTATTAATCAAATCCTTGAATGCTATGTCCATTTCTCTTTGGAATGTAGCTCGAGCATTGATAAGTCCAAAAGGCATTTTTGGGTAAGCATAAGTTCCCCACTTGGTTTTGAAGGTAGTTTTGAGCCTATCATCAAGATGGACCAAAATTTGGTTATATCTTGAAAAACAATCTAAAAAGGACATTAACTTAGAACCAGCTACTGAATGGAGTGTCTGTTCCATGGTAGGTAAAGGGAAGTTATCCTTTTGACTTCCCTTATTAAGATTTCTGAAATCGATGCAAATCCCGATGTTGCCATTTTTCTTTCTAACTGGCACCATATTGGATACCCAGTTTGAATGTCTAACGGGAAAAATTATCTTAGCCTTTACGAGTTTATTTAGCTGAGTCTTTATTTGACTCTCTAGGTTAGGATGAATTTTCCTTAACTTCTCTTGCACTGGTTTTTGTTCAGAAAGCATTCGAATAGTATGTTGAATGATCAATGTATCGTATGTTTTCAAATCATCATATTTCCAAGTGAAAACATATTTATTCTTATGCAATAGTCTAATGAATGTAATTCTTTCTTCTGAAGAAATTCCTAATCCTAAATTGATGTTTTGAGGATTTTTCTCAGTACCTAGGTTTACCAATTCAAATTTTAAAGTCAAACTCTGGAGCTTTGAATTGGTCACCTGTTTAAACCTGTCTTTAATATCAAAAAGATCTTCAAGCTTGACCACTGGTTTAGGTATTGAGTTTTCTTCTTGCTTTTCCTTCATTTGAAGGTCATGATCACTTTCATCAATGATTTGATTATCATAGGACTTGTCAGAAGTCAAGAAATTTAAAATGTCTTCATCGTGATTAAACACTCGCCAATTGGTGACATTATCGGGGATTGATGGTTTAAACGTTAACTCTATTGAAAATCTGTCTAGGTTGTAATTGGAAGGAGCTTGGAGGCAACATTAGCTATTATGTCGGTTGTTGTGTTTTGGGACCTAGGGATGCGAGAAATATTGAATGCTAAAAGTTGAGATATGAGTTCTTGGACCAAAGATTGATAGTGTTTGAGATGACTAGAAAGGCAATGAATTGTATTTCTAACTTGTTTTATAACAATTTCAGAGTCTCTGAACACTTTCAAATATTGAACTTTAAGACCAATTGCTTTGTAGAGTCCTTGTACTAATGCCTCATATTCGGTTGTATTGTTTGTGCATTCAAATTCCAATCTGCATGATAACATGGTTTTTTCTCCCTCAGGGCTGACCAAACTACACCTTGATCCTGCACCTTCACTAGATTTAGACCCATCAAAGTATAGTGACCAAAATAAATAACTATCAACAATTTTATTTACAGTATCCTCAGCAATATTGACACATCTTGATGTATCGGTTTGTGAAAAATTTTCAATTTGAGATGTGAAATTATTAACTCAGAAACGAGATTGTTGGGCAACGAAATTGCCAAAGAATGATTCGGATGAGTAATTCCCCAAAATATTGTTATTGAATGTTATTGGTTGATTTTCCTGCTCGAATTAAATAACAATGTGGGTCATGTGTTTCTCCCGATCGATCTTGATCTGATTTGGCTTTCCTTCATAAGGTAGCCACATATGGGACCAATTGGTGGAAATATAACCATGGAGTTTCTCAGACCAGTCTCTACTTAAGATCAACCCATAGAATTTAGGAATATCAGTGCTTAAAATAGCAATCCTCTGAACCACTCTTGGATCAGCTGATAACCTGATAGTTAATGAGTTGATTTCTCCTAAAAACTGGACCTTTGTTCTATCCAACTGTACAATGTGAATTGCAAACTTTTGGGGTTCAATGTCCAGTTTGGAACAAACTGAAGCTGGCATTATATTAGAGGAAGCTCCTGAGTTAATCAAACAATTGTGTAGATTTCTATTATAGATCTCATAGGTTAAGAGGAAAGGAGGAGTATGTGAATTCGATCTATCTCCAATTAAAACGACGCCAGTAGCTTCCACTCTACCAGGATGTGGTTAGCCTGAATCATTAGCAGCTTTGGATAATACAACATTAGGAAGAGGTGAAGAAGGTACAACATTTAGCTCCTTAAGAAGTAATTTATGTTGATGTTTGAGTTTGCTAAGTTCAGACATAGTAGTATTTGCCTTTGTCTTCTTCATGTGTTCGATAATATTGTATTCCATAGAATCTGTAACTACTAATGTCTTAGATGTTGAAGGTGAATTTGAAGATGATGGCTGATTTTGGGACGGAATCACCGCAACTTTCTTTGTGGGAACCTTTTCTTTGGTAGTAGTGGTACCTGCATTCCTTTTCTTCGAAATTGTCTAAATAGGTTCAGGAGCACCCGTACTTCTGGTAGACACAGGGAAAGCTTCCTGTTCATTTTCTGTATCAGAATTAGGTATAATAAACTCCCACATCCCATGACATTCTACAGTCTCCTCTTCTTCAGGTTCCATGGATGATAAGATTTTTTCATCCTCTTGTCCCTCTCTAGGATCTGAATCTGCATTGGATATAGCATTCGGTGGTTTTGATTCAGGTTTCTTATCATTTCTAAATGGCCTTTCAGTTGAAGTCTCAACTACTTGATTTTTGATTTCAAGCATCTCATTTGACATAGTCTTGAGAACTTTTTGGAGACCCTCCATCTCATATGGATCTTTAGGGGTTTTCTTCTTTGACTCATCCTTGAAAGAAACTTTTTTGGATTTTCTATCTTCAAGAGCAACTTTATTTTCTAAAGCAATAATGTGTTTCTCTACAGCAAGTGCCTCTTTCATGTCTTCACCTAAAGTTGGTTTTGCAGCTCTATCTACAAAAATAGCTATATTTGAGGGTAGGGTTGTTATATACCACTCGCTTCTGATTTGTTCAATTGGTTTAGAGGCGCTTGGAATCTTATTCAAGAGTTTATTGAATCATGAGTTGAACTCCTTTATATGTTCTTTGGATTCTATCCTAAGATTCGAGAGATCGTTGATTAATGTTGCTAAAGATCTGCCATCGCCATACTTAGTCAGAAACTGTTCTTGAAAAATGTTCCAACTCGTAATGGATCGAGAGGGCAGGTAAAAATACCAAGACCCAGCTGATCCTTGTAAAGTGTAAGGGAAAAGCCTAACAACAACATCTTCCTCTGCCACTCCTTTTAAATTAACTGATAACATGAAATTGTTAATATGCTCCTCGGCTTGTGTCCCTATATCTGGATTAAATTTCAGCAACCATTTTTCAGGAGAATCTGGCAATGGGTGTAATGGTGCAGGCATAGTAACCGCACCAGGACTACTCCATGGATTTTGAGCCATTGTCAAATTAATAGTAGATGATATTGCCAATGAAATTCCAGATGTTTGAGAAGCAGTTAATATTGACCTTTGAGGTTGGGATGTTGAATTTCCTGATCCCTGTTGAACAACAATGTGTAACAGAGGGGTGGATGCCTAACTTCGCACTGGAGAAGATGAGATGGAGGATGATGATGAGAAAGTCTCACTGTCAGATCCTCTAGTGGTCTTCTTTCCCCTTTTCCTTTTGGGTAAAGGCAACTCAGTAGGTTCAATACTGATCTTCCCACTTTGAAGTCTAGTGAGAGGGTGAGGTGGATTGAATTGCGAAGTCTCACTGCCTTGAGATACCTCAGATTTCTGTGGTGATATAGAAAAGCCTTGAAGTTTATGGATGAGAGACTGAACTTTAGGAGACTCAAGACTTAATTGTTCTGTGGTATGTTGGGTTTGAGCAGTTGTAGTTGACCCCTCTTCTTCTCATTTGAATACTGGTGTTCCAGCATGCAAACGGGAGGTCCGACGTGAGGTGGAGGGAGATTTAATCTCAGAGTGGGCTATAGGTTTGGGTTTTCTCACCATTCATATTTCAATCCCTCCTTCTAGTGCCAAAAATGTTGATGCCTCGAAAATCACTGCAACAACATCGGGGAAAACCACCCGGTTCGGACCTTAAAGGTAGCTCCTTTTCCATTTGGTGTGGTCGCTCCGAGTGGAAATAATGGGACTAGTTTCTCAATAATTTGAAGATGGGATGGATAAGTGGTGTATTTCTAATATCTAATGATAATGGATGATGATTTAATCTACAAATGAAAATTATAAACAATTAATCTATCCCGGGGAATTTATGCTTTAGTGTAAATTTTGATGATCTTTATCCACAAATAGGCATATAGATGACTCTATTAGTAAATAAATACATTTATTTATATGATAATTACTTTGTTCAAGTAGTTGAACAAAGTAATGATTAGAACATTATTACACTATTCTTCAAATATCATTGACATAAATATGATTGAAAGAATAAAATTCCATAAACATTCAATAGTGATAAGAATAAGGACTGATGTTAAAGCACATATATATATCCAATGATACCAAGATTAAATAAATGCCGATTCACATTAAAGAATGAAGCAAGAGCATAGATAATAGTACCATATGTTATTTGAACGACTTCCAATATCAATTGCATTCAAATTCCTTCTTCTCACTTAGAAACACTTCCACAATAAAGCAATAGTGCACATATCATCAAAGTTTTCTTCGTTAAAATTCAGAATACTGGCCCAGTATTCATAAAAATATATAAGAACTACAATAGTGTAACTTACTGATTTGAGTTTATACAAAAACTGAGGACCCTTTCCAAATGCATTAAAGAAATTCTATCTAAGCTAACTAATTATGAAATAAAAATGCTACTAGGTGGTAGAACTAGATCATGAAAATCTCCTCAAAATAGGCCTCTTTGTAGTCGGCAATGTAATTCACTGTTTCGGATGATCTTTCTTTGGCTTGAGCTGGAAGATAGCAAGCATTGGTTGCAATTTTGGAGGGTGACTCAGACTAAAATGGAACTAGGCTAAATATGTGGCATCGTGAATTTCGAGAATCATGTAACTGATTGCATCAGTTAAACATTTGAGCGCTACCCTTTGAGTATATGGCTTAACTAAGAAAAACCAAAAGGTATCCCAAGTTAAACTTTGGATGCCAGCGATTAATCTTCCATTCTTCTCCAATTCTTGATTGCATGTTTGTTCCAATAATTTGGATGACGACAATTTACCTAGACTGCACTGTGAAATCAAGTTAGACAGATGAAGGGTATCATTGATTAACTCAATTAAATTATTGGTTGATAATCTGCATCTTGAGGTTTCTCTTTCTGCTTTCATCAATTGTGACTGCCATTCTAGGAAATGGATTTCTTTATTTGACTCTAGAATTTCACGCAGATTCACGGCTTGCCCTTCACTAGTTTCTTGCCAAGCAAGAAAGTAGGTTAAAGTCTCATCGGCCTATTCCAAATTCTACCTAGTGTCGATTGATTTGTCAATTATTGATGAAGTAATCTCATAGAGGGGCTCAACCAGGGAAATATTATGACATAGCAATTTTAGCTGTGTAATCAATGCTTTATTGATCTGGAGAGCTTCGGACCTGAAATCTGCTGGTTGAGGAAGACCTTTGAATTTTTCTACCTGTTGTGATAGTTGAGCGATTTTCTCATCTTTTTTCTTACTCATTTGTTCATTCATTGTCTTCAGCTTGGCTAATGCTACGGATAATTCTTTTTGTTTCCGCGCTGCGCTCTGATCTATCCTCTGCTTCTCTTTGATCAATTGTTCATTTGATTGATTTTTTATCTGCTACTGTTCTGCTAGCTAATCTACTAACTGTTATATTCTTTGTTGTCTCTTGGATACCTATGACTGTAAGGAAACAATTGTTTGGTCTTTTTCCTTGAGTAAATTTCTTACTTCCGATGCTTTATCCATAGTAGCTGTCGAGTAAGCTCCGGCATATGGAGAAAGTTTTGTGAGGTTTTCGGAAGGATTGAATTCTTCTTTCCATACCACATTAGCCATCTCTATTTGTACAAGAAAAAGGGAAGATTAATCAAGTCTTCTCCTTTTCTTTTGTCTTTTTACTACAGCCCTATGTTTGGGACTGTAAAAGACATCTAATGGTGGTATATCTTCTATCTGCAAAACAATTTGATCAGATGAATCCTTAGGAATTATTTCTACATCTTCGTTGGTGGGTAGGCCACTGATTCCTTCAATTGGAACCATACTTGTTGCTGTCTCATGACCAAATGTTACTTTAGGTGTGCTAAAACCTTATGAACCTTAAGGATTGCTTATAATGGAATCGAATTGTTGCCATTATTTAAGGAGCTTGGGATCAATTTGAGTATTTATATTGATGTGTTCACTGCCCTTGTCCTGTCCTTCTTCTTGCTCTTTCTCCTGCTCTGGTTCTTTTCGTTTTTGGGAATCTTTTCTATAGCAGGAGGTTTGTCAATAATTTTCTATTCAGGCTTGCTTGACTGGGACGTTGGAGTAGCAGCTAATAAGTCCAGAGGTAGAGTTTGCAAGCTATTTTCTCTGAGCCTATTAAATTCTACCAGTCCTTCATCTTTATATCTCATTTTGGCCAATGTTTTTACCTGGAATAATGATTCTGTTGAAGAAAACAGGTCATCAAACTCATTTTTTCATGTTCAAACTTTGTAAGTTTGGCTTGTTCAAGAACAATATAGGCAACTTTCCTTGGATTGAATTGCCTATTAGGAATGGTTGCAAGATTGAGCATCTTTATTTTTTCTACCTCATTTTCTGCATGCTTGTAATCATGTAGGGTGTAAACACTGCATCTTGAAGGAAATGTAGGCCAAGCCTACTTTTTAGAATTCCTAAGAGTTTTGGATGTTCCTGCTGTTGTTATTTGGTAGGCCAATTCTCGAGCTAACAACTTATCAGGTGCATATAGAGGAAGGACATGGGGTCTTGCAAGACTACCAGAAACCCTTATATATGTGAGCTTGTCTTCCCCAAAACAGTTCCCTACAGCAGTCAAGTCAATATTTGCTTCCTTGGAAATCTTTGGGGCAGTCTTATAAAAAATGGCATAATAGATAGGTAACATGAAACCATTACATATTTGGTACAAGTGGTCTTTATAGTGCGCCTTCCATAACTTTTGATGATAAATGTGGATTGGCTTAGGGTCTTGTGAAGTCCACCTCCACCCGAGTACAGGATATTCATAATTAAAGCAAAGAGTATCCATAATATAAGCACTGTAGTGAAAAGGGGGAATGGTCTTGGTGGTTATGAGTGTATTTGATCTAAATTCAAGAATTGCAATGGCTAATTTATCAGACAATATGTTTGTCCAATCCATCACTTCACTATTAACCGCCACTTCCATTAACAGAACCATTTCAATAGTGAACTTTGCAGAATCATGCAATCCCCAAATTCTACACATCATTGCCCTGGCATAATAGTAAGGAGAAGACAATGATTCTACAGAGTACTTACCTAATGATTCATGTTTGTTCTTTGCGGGATTCTATCTCCATTGCCTAATTGGGGCCGATTTAGTCTCGTTCTCATCTACGAACTTTTCAAGAAAGTCTTTGTTGTATTTATTTTTAGGTTTGGGGCAAGTGATACATTTCTTTAAGTCATGAGGCTGAAATGAGCCAAAAATCCTTCCTTCAACTGTGCAAAATGTTCTGTTTAAAACCGGAATTTCTTCTACCACCCATCTCACTACATCAGTGTATGGAATAATTTTCTCACGTGCTACTATCCTGTGAAAATATGGATCAACTAAATCTTTAAGGGAAGCTTCCGATTTACTACTTGAATCTACAGTAGCTTCTCCCAGTACTTCCTCAGGCTCCTCTGCTTCAATTAAATTGTAGATGCTTTGCCAACTTGTCTTTCCAAGGCCGAGATATGTAGTGTCTGATATTAAACCTTTTTTACTTCTTCCTAGATCATTGGTTGACTGCATTGTTACTATAGGAGTTGTTGCTGCTACGGATTTCTTAGATTTCTTTCCCATTTGTTTCAAATTTATTATTTCAGCGGAGTTCTGCAAAAGGAATGAAACCAACGTGATACAGAGAATAGCTAGTATAACCCAATATGAAATAATTATGTCAATTGGCGTATAATAAAGGATTATAGTGAAATTGCTGCAGATTGAATCTAAAGGAAAATCTCGCCATAACTGCTTCATTAATTGGTCATTTAACTTGTCAATCATGGTAAAGGAGTTCATGAATACCCATTATATCGTTTATATGATGAATGATCCATTCAAGCATGGCTTAAATTCTTTGATGGATAGTCAGAGATGAATTGCAATCAGGGATTGGTAATGTGAACGGAAATGATTTAATAATAGTCCAAAATATCTTCCGATCACCAAAAGGTGATATGCTGCATGCAAGCCTTTTTAAATATGTTTCAAAACATGCACCTTGATTTAATGCATCGTAATCGGGGATGGGTTCATGTCATATTACTTATGCCATTGCAACATCGTCGATCGCCAATGGTGATATGCCTCGTCGATCGCCAATGGTGATATGCCTTATCGCATTGGAGGATTTGAATATGTCATAATTCATATATTGGGTTGTTACGGCTGACTGTCGATGGTGATACACTTTGTCACATCGAAGAAATGAGGGAGGCGTTTGTTTATGCTATATGTTTTTCCTTTTCCTGATATCTGATACCAATTTCCTTTTCGGATCGGAGTGAGTCAATGGGTCTTTTATATATGTTTTTCTTATCATTGCGATATGTGATCTTGCGATCGCTTTATCGCAATAACAAATAACTTTTATAATTATTTAAAAGATCTACTTTATTTTAATTCAAAAGGTTTATTTTAAAATATATCATTTCCATTGGACCTTTTCATGAGGTTTTTCTTATGATGAGTTAATACCAATTTATTCGCACATCTAAGTTTAAAAGAGACCCATTTCATATTTATGAGTTTTAAGTAAAGTTTTTATGAAATGGGGGGTGTTGTAGAGCGCAACACCTTCATAGATAATATGATGATAATTTACCTAGAAGGTGAAGTTATCAATATATTGACTCCCTTCTTCAATATATCATGCAGTTATTTCTTCGCATTGTCTACTTTTATTGATCATTTTTTTTGTCAATAAAAAATGACCAACATCGAGAGAAAATCTTGTGCAGATCAAGAAAGACTCCCTTCATTTTTATAAAGTTGATACTCCTCTTTAGATAACTGGAATATTATTCATATAACCTTACAAATTCAATGGATGAGTGATAAATAAAAACCCCAACTAATTCAAATTTACTTATTAATCAGATCATGTTATTTATAGTAATAAAATGGAAATAATATAGCTACAAGATATTTTATGTAGAAAGTTTTATCTCAACGAATATTTTTCCTTCCTGTTAAAATAATTTCAATCCAAAATCCATTATAACTTTGCAAGATTAAAGGAAAATAAAATGGACAAGTCATCAAGGAATATTAAAATACTTCCTTACTAATATAACATGAGTTTCTAAAGCATCATCTTCTCAAGAATCTATCAATATATCAACCACACAAATTCAGTAAAAAAAAATGACACTTGAATAGTTCTTTGTGAGAGAAATTAATAAAAATATCCCGGATGAAAGAAGTTCAATAAGGTATGATACAAGAGGGTTAAAACAAACTCAACAGGACTTAATGACAATAATGAAAATAATGCTACATTTACTTTTTACAAGTAGGCATTTGGCTCCTACAAACATCTAATGTCATGGAAATTCCTACAAGAATACAGAGGGTTGATCAATCTTAAATCCTCTAGTTGCAAAGCATATATGGAAAACTTAATAGAATTAAATGGAGATTAGGGAGGAAATCAAGTAGGCTATTTAAAAAAAAATTGAAAGGAAAAGCTTTCCTCTATAAAAATATAATTTTCTCCATCCTTGAATGAATTTAACATCTCCTTTTATAACATTATCGTCATCTTCTTAGAACTTATTTATAGTTAGGGTTGTTTCTGTTGGAAATAATACTGAGAGGGGGGGGGGTGAATCAGTATTATCAGATCAGTAAAACTTTTTCATCTTCACACTCAGATTCACATACGCGACTTCAGTTAAGGATATACGCATATATACGCGACTGTATTAAATGAAACAAGCGTATATGCAGCAATCTTAAGATTCAGTTAGCTTATCTTCAGTAAATGCATCAGAACATTATTAACCACATTAACAGTAAACAGGTGTAGTAAAATAGTACAGATCATCACACATAAGAAGCACACATGAACAC
>APFE030225232.1:330500-386784 GCA_000404065.3 Pinus taeda | reverse complement strand
CCTGCCACACCTCCAAACCCAAAAAGTAATGCATCAAGCCGATGTCCTTCATCTCAAACTCCGTCGTAAGATCTCTCTTGTAGTGCTCTATGAGTCTCTCTACACCTGTAATGATCAAGTCATCAACATACAACACCAGAATGAGAGGCTCCTCACCTATCACAATATAGTAAAGGTTCGAATCTACCTCACTCTTTGTGAAACCCATCCCCTACAAGTATGTATGTATCCTAGAGTACCAAGCTCTGGGAGCTTGCTTTAGGCCATAAAGAGCCTTCTTCAGTCTACACACATGGGACTCCTTCCCATGCACCTCAAAGCCCTGTGGCTGCTCAATGTACACCTCCTTCTGTATGAAGCCATTGAGAAATGTAGTCTTCACATTCATCTGGTGGATCTTCCAACCCATCTCTGCTGCTATCGATATAATGCAGCGGATCGAAGTATATCGAGCCACGGGAGCGAAGGCCTCCTCATAATCAACTCCCTCTACCTGGGAGAACCCTCTAGCGACAAACCTCACTTTGAATTTCTTAATGATGCCATCTGCAACATGCTTTACCTTGTAAAGCCATATGGAAGTAACCACGGATTTTCCCTCAAGCCTTGGCACCACCTCCCAAACATCATTCTTCATGATAGAAGAATACTTCTCCTGCATGGCCTCTATCTAGACCTGCTGGATAGCTGCCTCCTCATAGCTAGAATGCTTAGAGTCAAGGATGCTGGTAACCATTGCCATATAGCTACAAAATCTCTCAGGTGGTCTACTCTCTCTGACCGGCCTCTTAGGTTCAGTAATAGATGTGGCATCTCTTAAGGTGTCCTGAAGCCACTTGGGCTTCCTCTTCCCTGAACATGCTTCTCCCATAGGAGAATGAAACTCCTCCTCCTCATCACCATCAGTAGCTTGAACTCCTGACTACCTGTCTGCTATCCTCCTGCCTGCACCTAAACCTGTAGAAGCTGAGGTACCATGTGAACTGTCCATCAGTGGACTCCCTAGTGAACTACTCTGTGGACTGCTCTACATGCTGCCCGAAGCACCACCCCTCGGGCTCGGCGAGCCACTGCTCATTGACGGACCTGACATCCTCATAGATGTACTTCCAGATCCTCCTGATCCCTACCCACTGGATCCTTGCAACTGACTCAACTGCTATTGAGGGTCTGGCTTATCTAGATACTCTAACTCTCATGACCTCCTAAAGGCCCTGTCCTCCTCAAACTTCACATCCTGCCTGACAACAACTTTCCTCTGTGCAGGAATGTAAATCCGAAAGGCCTTTAAGGTCTCACTGTAGCCCACAAAGATACCCTTCTCTGTGGTGGGCTCTAGTTTGGTCCTCTTCTCCTTGGGTATGTAGGAGTATGTAATGCATCCAAAGATACGAAGATGACCAATGTCAGGCTTCTTCCTAGAAAAAGCCTCTTCTGGAGTCATGTGCCCAAAGGCACGATGCAGACTCCTGTTCTGCAAATAAACAGCTATGTTGTAGGCCTCTACCCACAAAAACAATGGCAACCCTTGATCATGTAACATGGCTTCGGTAGCCCCTACGATGGATTTATTCTTCCTCTCCACAACCTTGTTCTGCTAGGGGTTGTAAGGAACAGTGAACTCCCTCCTAATGCTTGCCTCCGCACAATAATCAACAAACTCTCCAAGGGTGTACTCTCCTCCATTGTCCGACCTCAGGGACTTGATCTTCCGACCTGTCTGTCTCTCCACAAGAGCTCTAAACTCCTGAAACCACTTGAAGACCTCACTCTTGGTCTTCAAGAAATAAATCCAGGTCCTCCTGGAGTGATCATCAATGAATAAAACATAGTACTCATATCCACTCAAGGAGACATGAGACATTTGACCGCTCACATCATAATGAATCAAATAAAGTATCCCAGTCGCTCTGCTGTCGCTGCTAGGAAAAGGGGATTTGGAAAACTTGCCCATCACACATCCTCTGCAAGTATCAAAGTGATCAGTACTAAAATCTGACACACCTGTAGTGATCTCTCGCAATGTCCTCAAGGCTCCACGATACATATGTCCCATCCTACGGTGCCAAATCTCACACAGCTCAGAACTGCTAGCTCTGCTGTCGGTACTACTTCTCAATGCCAAAAGGGACTGGAATGCAAACTGGTACACCTTTGCATCGCGTACACCTATCACTCTAGCTGAATCAGCTAGAGTGCCCCTAGGATACATCAACACCTGTCCTCCCCTGAACAATACCTCATATCTTCTGTCCTCCAAAGCTGAGACGGATATGAGGTTCTTCCTCATCCCTGGCACATAAAGAATATTTGACACCTTCAAGGGAGGTTTGGACTCCCTATGAAATGTCAGTGTCCCCACACCGACTGCTCTAACAACTCTGTCATCACCGAGTACTACCTCCATATCAGTGCCACTCTCTGAAAGCTCTGAGAAGTACTCACAGACTCCGGTCATGTGACATGAAGCCCCATTGTCCACATACCAGATACCTGAAGATGCTCTGCTAATCGAGGGAAAAACATGCTCCCTTTGAACCTGTGTGGTAGGTGATGCTACACTAGAGGACTCACACGCAGTGAACCCAAACTCCCGGTCAAAACAATCTGCAAAGTCCTCAACCTCCGCTGAAGCTGCCACGCTTTGATTCTTTCCCTTCTTCTTCTTCTTTGGACACACAACTGCATAGTGTCCCATCTTTTGACAATTCCAACACTTCACCTTGGTATAGTCGTTTTGTGCGTTACCCTGTTTACCTTTACCTTTGCCTTTGCCCCCACCATTGCTTGTGGAAGCCTGCTTCTTCCCTTTCCCTTTCTTGCCTCCTGCTGACAGTGTTACATCCTCATCTTGCTCAACTAGCTTGGTTGCCCCAAGCTAACCTTTTCTGATCTCTGTTTGAATGCAATCATCCCAAAACCTCTCCCATGTGGTAAGGGTCTCACGTGCACAAACCCCATCAGCAAAGTTCATCCTTGAACATGGGAGGCCATTCACTGGAATCTGCACCAACTCAGTGGGTGGAATGACCTCTCCAAATGTTGCCAACTCATCTCTCACATTAGTAATATTTGTGAGATATCCAGCTGCACTATCATTACCCATCTTAATAGTCTTCAGCTTCTCCTTCAGGACCATTTTCTGGTTCTCATTGGTACTCTAGTAGAGATTGAACAATGTTGTCCACATCTCATGGGCATTTCTCTTTCCTCTCACATGAGGAATGAAATGGTCTTTGACTTCATCTAGAATCAATCTCTTACCCTTGTTGTTCTTTTTATTATACTCAGCCAACTGAGTAGCATTAGTAGGCACAACAACTGGGTTCTGTGTGGTATGCACCATGATGTCCCAGACTTCTACCTCCTCAAAGATACTCTGCATTCTCTCCTTCCAAAAGTTGTAATTGCTATGCCCATCCAACCTATCCTCCACCCTCAATCCAAATGACATCCTGTTGTCCTAAAACTGAAAAATAGCACTGTTGTAGTAAAGATAAAACTGTTGTTTGTGAAAAATCAGCTCGCTGGAATTTTTTGAGTGAAAAATCAACAGGCTGTAATTTTCCTCCTTGCTGTCCCAAACTGCACTTCAGCACTCAAGCTCTGATACCATGTAAAAATTTCTCATTTCTCACCCCGGTTTTCAGTTTCACCTTATTTCTCCCATATAGTTAAATGCCCATTCCCATATCCATACATTCAACACTGAAAAATAAATTTTGCTGAAAACACAAATTCTGGAAATTTTACAGAATGCTAGAAAATGCAGAAATAAAAATTAGCAGGTACAGACAACCATTTAACACATTTGAACATAGTCATTTTTGGTCAATGTGACCCTGGAAAAACCCCCTACAACTCTTGGGGAAAACTAGTTCGAGAGCTCTTTCTTATTTATGAAAAAATGCATTTTTACAGTGAGAAATATTCAACAAAAATCAACAAGCAAATTTTACAACTTATCTTGATTTCCGTGCCACACAACCAACTAGAAAACTGTTGTAAAACTATTGTATGGCCTATACGGACTGCTGTACGGACCTCAATTTTTGTGCAAAAAAATCAGCTGTATGGCCCTCAATTTCTGTGCAGAAAATTTGCTGTACGACCCTCGATTTCTATGTAAAAGATCAGTTGTACGACCCTCGATTTTTGTGCAAAAATCTGTTGTACCTCCTCCTGAAAATTGTGCCCAAAAATCTACCTTTTACAGTGTGCTCACTCAGCTGTACGGATTTGCTAAACTGCTGCCTTGGAATGTGTGCCAAGCTGTTGTCTCCTTCTCCTTGTCCAAAAATCTCCCTTGCTCTCTTGCTCTCCTTCTCTCAATTTGCTCATGAAAGAATGGATGACCTTTTCCTCCTTTAATCTAACCCTAAGTGACTTTTGGGTGATCCCTGAGTCCAATTTCTAAAATAGATTGAGATCAATGGCTGAGATTAAATGCTCATTTAAATCTCACTTTCTATTTCTTAATTCACCCCACTTTAATAAAGACCCATTTAGTCATTTATTTCGAAAGTCACTTTTCCTTTCTAATTTTACATTGACTTTATTAAAGTCACTTTAAAATTAGACTTTAGTAACTTTATCACTTAAAGTCACTTTTAAATTAGATTTAACTTTATAAAAATTATAAAAGTTACTTTAGGAGAAAAATTAAATTCTTTTGGACACTTTTCCCTAGGCCAAAGATCAAAGCCTTAGGGAACCACCTGTCCTCCGGTACCAAATTTCAACAGAAAATAATAGATGATGGTTTACAAGATAATTTACTTACATATGTTGGAAACTTGAGAAGGTCTAAGGACATGTATGGTAAGGTAGTTGGCATGTATGAAGTCAACAATTTGAATCAAATCATCTCCTTGAAAGATCAACTCAAATACACCAAGATAAACAAAGGATAATCTATGAAAAACTACATAATGAGGACATCTCACCTTAGATATCAATTGCAAAGAGTTGGGGAATCTGTGCCTGACAGGGAATTGGTGATTGTGACTCTAGGAGGTCTCCCTCCTATTTTGGGAACCTTTATTACTACTATAAGCAACAACAATGTCCTCCCTTCATTCGATGAAATTGTTGGAAAGCTCATTCAAGAAGAATTAAGGATGATATCAAGAGGAAGGATTCAAAAGAATGAAGAAGGAGATCTCACTGCATTCATCACTCATGACAAGAAGAAGAAGAGAGGAAAAGGAGGTCCATCAAATTCAAGAAAGTATCCTTCTTGAAATCCAAATAGAAGAAAGGAATTTTTGAACATCGAATGTTACAATTGTCATAAGAAAGGCCATTATGCTCAAGATTGCACGGAGAAGAACAATGGGCCACGCTACAATACTAGAAGCAACAACAACATGTTCAATCATCAAAGAAGGAGAGATGTTCGAAGGAATGATTGCAATGGAAGAGATGAAAGAAGAAGAAGATCTGCTCCAAGTGATCATGAAGAAGATATTCACCCACAAAATAATTCAAAATTCTCCAGAAATGAAAGCAATGTTGTGAATCAATATGAATATATTCTTATTTCTCCCCTTACTAGTTCATCTCCTCCAAATTCGCAGGATAGTTGGTTGGTTGATAGTGGGGCCACTCATCACTTCTCTGGTTATAAGGAATTTCTCTCTAATTTGGTAGAGAGGGAGTCAAATTTCAAAATAATCCTTGGAGACAACTCCACTCATCTCGTTAAAGGTTTTGGGTTTGATAAATTTCATTTGAATTCAGGTGAATCTATTTTTCTCCATGATGTCATGTATGTGCCTGGATTAAAGAAGAATTTGGTATCAATATCTGCTTTAGAAGACAAAGTGATAAGAGTTGGCTTCATCAGGAGAAAGGTTCTTACTTGGCATGTTGGATCACCTGTGGGAGATGCATTCAAGTTTGGATTAAGATATAGACTCTACAGGATTACTGGAAGACCAATTCTATTATTTCTCCATGATACTAATCATCTAAGCGAGCTATGGCACCAAAGATTGACCCATATACATTATGATGATTTTTCAAAATTGGAGAAATTGGTCTAGGGATTCCCAAGGTTCAAGCCCATCATGAGGGAGTATGTCCATGTTGTGCCAGTGTAAAGAAGATAAGGGGATTAATAGAACACCACTTCTATTATTTCTCCATCATATAAGTGATGGTACCGAATATTGACCCATATACATTATGATGCTCTTTCGAGATTGGCAAAATTGCTTTAAGGGATTCCAAAGGTTCAAGCCCATCATGAAGGAGCATGTTCATGTTGTGCCAGTGAAAAGAAGACAAGGAGACCATTCCCCTCTAACAAGAATAAGACAAATGACATCCTCCATCTCATCCACTCTGACATATGTGATCTGATGCATGTGCATTCTATTGGTGGCCAACTCTACTATATCGCCTTCATTGATGGCTTATGAAGAAATACATGGATATATTACTTGAAGCATAAGGATTAAGCCTTCGAAATTTTCAAAGAGTTCAAAGCTTTGATTGAAAATCAAACAAGGAAGAAGATCAAAATATTTAGGTCCGACAATGGTGGAGAGTACACATCAAAGGAGCTCATTGATTTTTTCAAGAAGGAAGGAATCAAGAAAGAAACAAGTGTGCCCTATACTCCTGAAAAAAATGTAGTGGTTGAAAGAAAGAATAGGTCCATTATAGAAGCTACCTGTGCCATGCTCCACAATCAAAAGTTGTTGAAGTTCCTTTGGGGAGAAGCAACAAATGTCACCATATATGTTCAAAATAGTGTACCTCATCAAGTATTGGACAACAACACCCCCAAGAAGTAGACACAGGTGTCAAGCCTAAAGTTGGTTATCTCTATAACTTTAGCTACCCTGTATACTTTCATGTGATGAAGGACAAAAGGAACAAGTTGGAATCCTTGGGAAGAAAAGGTTTGTTTGTTGGATATTGTGAAAATTCTAAAGAATTTAGAGTATATATTCTTGGTCAAAGGAAGGTTGAAATTAGCAGGTTTGTTACATTAGATGAAGATGCCACCCTTGGAAAAGCAAGGGCTGTAGAGCTATAAAAAGGGTCTCTTTCACCTCTAGTTACCTCACATTAATATGCCAATCCGGGATCGTCTTGATATTTCAAAGAGTGTCTCAGTCTGAGGCTTAGCACTTGTTAGAGTAATTCTTGTAGTACAGCTGTTTAAAAGCTACAAAAGTAAATCAATGCGTGTCTACAACTTAACTACTTCAAAAGGATAAATCACACCAAGCATTGCATCAGCCAAAGGTTCGGTAGAAATAACCCATCCTTTTCGTAACTGATGAGAACAGATCCGAGGTCTGGGAGCCAGGTAGTAGATGTTGGGGCTCACTATAGCCTAAGATCGTCCTTAATGAATATAAATGAAATGGGGCAAGTAAAGGAAATAACAGTGAAATAGAACAACACATCAGCCAAGGGTCCGGTAGCAATAACCCATCCATTTCATAGCTGATGGGAGCAGATAAGAGGTCTAGGAGCCAAATAGCAGATGCTGATGCTCACTACATCCTAAGACTGTCCTTAAGAAATGGAAAGTAAATAAAACAACAAATTATCAATCTGGAAATGGAACAGCAATTGAAATGGAACAAAAACTAAAATGGAACAACAACTAAAATGGAACAACAAATAAATGGAACAACAACTAAATGGAACAACAATTCAGAGATGGAACAACAGTTGAAATAAGAAGTAACCAAGTTCATCAAGCTGTAACTCTACTTAATCACTCAAATCAAAACATCAATCCTTCAGTCTTAAAATATGTACACATACTATGGAACAACACTACCAATTAAAACCTTAGAAACAAAACGTGCTTAATCTGCTTCTGTAATTGATCTAAATAAACACATACGATTGCATCTCAAGATGAAAATAGTAACATTCAATAATCATATGAAATCAGACTTTTCAAGATAATTGTTGTAATGCTAAAGCACAATCGCAATGAACTCTGTAATGGGGTGATAGTCCCTGAAGAGATTAATCAACACTTAAAGGATTGGTAACATGATACAACGTCAATATAAAACTTTTGTTTACAGGAACATGAAACGAGTTAAACATAACTGAGCATGTAATATAATGTTCTTAAAACACAACAGATTACCAGATTACGCCTATGAACAAACCACACAGAAACCACGCGTAATGGTACAAGAGCAAGTGTCCTCCAGGGCCGGGCCCTTAGCCTCCAAGGGTACACCGCTTAAGATTGATCCAGGCTCAAAAGATAAAAGTAAACCAAGGCCTGTTATGCATGAAATAAATTAAAGAACTCAAGTCTGTAATAGAAATAAGATCATAGTCCTGATCCTCCTTAAAGAAATTACCTAAAGTCCTCACTCCTAGCCAATAGTGCTATCCCTCTATAAGAAAGATGGCGGAGATATCTAGATATAGAAAATAGATAAAATAGCGATCCCTCAGGATCTAAGATCCTGAGGGATTCGCAAAATCGTTAATCCTGCGTTACTTCTTTCCTTTTTTGTTTCATGCTGGTATCTCCGCTTCCTTTCCTGGGTTGATCCATTTTGATCTGGGTTGCTTGCGGTCTCCCGTCAAAGGGACAGCAGTTAGCTCATCCTTGTCTTTTTCCTTGGAATGGCCACCTTCCATTTTTCCTCCCTCCTGCACATAGGAATGACAATTATTAGTGTTTCCTATTAATCTCTCGTGTTTTGTTATAAATCTTCATCATTATCTAAGTTTCTAATGCAAAAAGCTTTTAAGTTCTAGTGAAAAGATACTAAAATAACCATCGGAACATACCTTCCTTGATACTCCACAAGGACCTTTTCCTCCTCCTCCTGAGAAGAATGATGATATGAATATTTTAGATGGTCCTTACATGCCTGAATCTAAGACAAATATTTTCAATGATCCCATGGAGCCCATGGATCCCTTAGATCCTCCTCCATGTGATCCTCTCTCCAAAAAGAGACCACTTTGGCTTCAAGATACGTTAGAGGATGATGAGGGATGAGCTCTCGTTCAAAGATCATTTAGAGAAAGGAAGAAGCCATGCAGGTACCAGGGATATGTTGCAACCATGAGCACTATGGTTCAAGCAAAACCTCCCACATTTGAAGAATTTGTAAAAGAACAAGTTTAGAGAGATGCTATGGCCAAAGAATATGAATAAATTATGAACAATGACATATGGGATATTATGTCAAGAACGAGAGAGAAATATGTGGTAAATTCAAAGTGGTTATTCAAGATAAAGCATGGAGCAAATTGTACCATTGAGAAATACAAGGCAAGGTTTGCGGCTTGAGGATTATCCTAGAAAGAGGGAGAATATTATGATGATATATTTTAGCTTGTGGCTCGATATACAACCATTCGTTCGATAGTTTCCCTTGTTGCAAGTCAAGGTTAGAACCTTCATCAAATGGACGTAAAGATGAAATTCCTCCATGGCATGTTACAAGAAGAGGTGTACTTTGAGAATCCACAAGGATTTGAAGTAGAGGATCAAAACACACATGTTTGCAGGTTGAAGAAGACATTTTATGGTTTGAAGCAAGCCTCCAGAGCATGGTATGCCCACATAGACAATTATTTGGTGAAGTTGAAGCAATGTTGATCCAAAAATCTACTTCAAGGTATGTTGTTGATTTTGGTTTTATTTGTTGACGATTTATTCTTGACATGCAATGAGCCCTTGATGATTGAGTGTAAGAGGGAGCTAGCCTTTGAATTCGAGATGAAGGACCTTTGAATCATGCATTACTTTCTAGGCATTGAGGTGTGGCAAAGGCTTAGTGAGAGACTTTCCTTTCACAAGGAAAATATGTTGTGAAGCTGCTGGAAATATTTGGAATGAAAAAATGCAAGTCACTACCCACACCAATGGAAATGAACTTCAAGAAGCTATGTGGAGAAGTTGCAGGACCCGATTTGGCTAATCCATTCAAGTATAGACAATTGATTGGGGCTCTAATGTTCCCAGTGAACACCTGTCCAAACATATTCTATGTAGTGAATACATTGACTCAATTCATTACTGAGCATCTCCATGCACACTGGATTGCTACCAAACACATTTTGATATATTTGCATGGGACGATCACACCCGATCTAAGATATTCTACTGGATGTTTGAATTCATGGATACACCAATGTTGACTAGGGAAGGAAAGGTTTTTGACAGGAAGAGTACATCTGGATGTTATTTTAGCCTTGGATCTACGATGATATTGTGGATGAGAAGGAAGCATAATTCTGTAGCATTGAGTATCACCAAAGCAGAGTATATTTTCGCTAGCATGGCTAGCTGCGACGCAGTTTGGTTGAGGAAGCTCTTTGGAGATCTATTTTTGCAGGCACTAGATACTACAGTGATATATTGCGACAAAAAGAGTGGGATCTATCTGGCATAGAATCACGTATTTCATGACAAGTGCAAGCACACAGAGACCTGATATCACTTCATTCGAGACATGGTGTAGAGAGGAGCTATTAGATTCCATCACATATTGACAGATGAGAAAATTGCAGATATTCTCACCAAGGATTTGCTGAAAGGGAATTTCTTGGTCTTTAGAGAGAAACTTTGACTAATGGATGTGACCCCTCCTAATAAGGGTAAGAGAACTCTTTCCCCCCCTGTTTGAGCTACCAGGGTGTGGAATTGAGATAAAGGTATCCTGTGGTTGAGGGATCTATGGACATTAGGGCATCACCCATATTTGTTACCTGTAGGGTTGGAATAGTATCTCCCTTAGCTTGGTATTTGTATATTATACGCCATTTGGCATCATACCCACAAGTTGGGCCTATTGGGATTATCCCTCCCTGTCTGGCCTACAGGTTGATGAAGCTTGGGGGCGTGTGATCCTTACCTTTAGGTAAGCCAGTTATCTTGACCAAGCTAATATTATGATGCAGGTGTTATACCGCATGACTCTTGAGCCTCATCGTTGGGAAGATCGGTAAGAAATAGGATGGGTTGTGATGTGATCCCTTACATCACCTATTGCTTGATTTGGGGTCAGAGATATTTAGCTCCCCCATGAGAATTCGGGTTGAGATGTACTCCCCGATGACGTTTCAGATTGAGACATGATCTCTGACGATGTACTGGGTGAAATCTTTAGCTCCCTGATGATTCTTCATCTTTAGATTTGAGAATGTTTTAGCAAATCTTGTTGAGGAGAAATGGGACATGATATGAAGACATGTATACATAACAGATTGATCAAGTGGAATTATCCCTAGTTGAGAGGGAGTGTTATATTATGAAGATACGGTCAAATTCCACTTTGGACAACTTATTTGATGGCCATGATGATTTCCTTGAATTTATCTTTTTGAGAGGACTAAAATTGACCTAAATATCATCAAATTTGGACAAGGGAAAGTGTACTTATGAAGAAAATATGCACATTTGGATAAAGTCGACCCTAAAGAAAATTGGTCACCAATGGAAGCCTATAAATAAAAGTGACCTCAAGCTCATTTGGATATCACCAAGAATATTCTTCTTTTCTTCTTCATTTATTGGCTCATACAGGTTTGAGGTAGGGACGACAACCGAAGTTCGCAAAAGTTTGAAATTATAGAGTTTTTGGGTTATAGTTGTAGGCACATCACAGGAAAAATTAGACTGTAGTCACTATCTTGCAATCATCAAAGGAGCAATTGAAAGCCTTCATTCACTCTCACAACTCCTCATTCATGCGACTGGGAAGTTTGATTTGATCGAAGACCGAAGTTGACCGTAGTTGATTGTAGACGAAAAAAGTTGACTCTGATATATTCTGATGCTGGAAACTTATTTTTGAATGCTATTGGGTTGTTTTGCTAATGATACTGTATTGGGATCATTGTACTCTTTGCTGAATATTTTATGAAAAAATATAATAGAAGAAGAATTCCAAAGGGTTTTCCCCCTTGGGGGGTTTTTCCCTGGTCTTTGACTAAACATGGTGTCTCTTGTTGATGTGTTGATTGTCTCCTTTTTCATTGCATTTATTGTTCTATATTAAATTATTATTGATGAATGGAAAGACTAATTTTAATTGGAAATATTGCTAATTGAAGTATTGATTTGGGCCAAAGTAATTGATACAACACAGAACAATCTAGAAAATTCAATAGGTGCCACATGTCTTTTCCTAATAAACTTAGCATATGTTCAGAACTTCCAAGAGCCAATCTCCCAACCATGTGAAATCCTACTACGTAGCCCCCAAGTCAGCAAAAAACCCACGTGATTTCCACACCATCTCCACTCCTCACCGAAACACCTTGTTATGAATCATATCATGCCTCGAATGAGTTGTTATGCCCCATCAGTAGAGTGCATGGTCAACCCCATTCCCTACCAACGACATCGTGATGTCACCACTTTGACTCGCCTAAGGAGGTCTCCACATGTGGTAAGCCTACTATAAAAAAATGAAAAGGAGGCTCATTTCAAAATACAATCATGCAAGTTTGGTTCCTGCACTCTAGCCTCTAAAGCTACCACATCCAACAATATTCGTGTGCTAAATCTACAAATCTAGGCCACGACTCAAGTATACGAATAATTCCTCTCCCCAGAGGCTTCACGTCATAGTTTTCAAGCAAATTTTGTCAACTTCGAGCCTCTATCTTCTCGAATAAGGAAAAACATACACGACTTCAAGAAACCTCATCCCCAAGGAAAAGTTTTGTAATTCTTGAGAATTTAACATTTCCAATGTGAAGTTAGTCTAAGGTAACTCTCATACCTACTAGACTATGTCAATTAGACATAAAATCCTGAAATTTTTTGTCAGAGATTACAACGTCACCTTTGCAAGCATAACCTAAAAGTTTGGTTTCCATATAATCTTGTTGTACCAAGACACTTGGCACTCTGTTACCTATCATTTCAAAGTTATAAGATTGACAGTTTCAATGACCTCCTTTTCTCCTGCAAGAGATTATGAAAACACAAAAGAAGAAGTTGAAGAAACACAATGCTTTAGTACTAATGTCAGAACCAAGAGCTCATCTGCATCACCTCTTGAACTAAATAAGTTCTTCCATAGCTTAGTTGAATGGATGTATATATCGGCCATGCCTGAGGAATGTGGACGAGCATGGTCCTCATCTCTAGAGTTGAGGCAAAAATTGAAGAAAATGGAAGTGGAGCTCTATCAAGCAAAAAAGTGTATCATGAGATGAGAGATTCAATTATTCCTACGAGCAAGAGAAGACACTGACAAAATCTCTTTAAATATGGACAAGGAGATAATCTGAGAAAAAAATATTAAGCTAATAAATAAGCATTGGGAGCAATTAGAGTTGGTGCAAGAAAATATTGATATGATCAAGGTAGCTCAGAAAGAGGTAGAAATTCTCAGAGAGCATATTGGAAATACCTCACACAAATTCAAAGTAATAGTTGATTTCCTTAATCACATGAGTAAATAGGAAGTCATAAGGGGAAACTTCAACCACTCACGTTTGACAACTAGAGTAAGTTAGCTAGAAAGGAAGCATAAAATGGTAGAGTATACAGAAGAGAAATTAGGTATCATGGTTGAGGAGATGGAAACTTGTTCCCCAAGGATCCTTTCATGGATGGCTTACGTTGTATCAAAGATGATCAAAGTGATGTTGAGGGAAGAGATGATGTTAAAAAATCAAGGATATTATATTAGGTTTTTATTTTCCTTTCTTGATAATTACTTGTGAGTGTGTTGGCTTCTTTTACTTCTTTATTACCTTATCTTTCATCAAGAAATTATACATAGATGAAGATCAAAAAGCAAGAGACACAAGACATAGGCACATGACAGGGAAAACCTCCCCTTGAGGGGAAAATCCAGTCAAGATAATTCTTCCTTTAAATAATATTCTTTGAGACTCTTTACCCTAGACCAAAACTAGACTTTCCCTCTACACCATGTTAGCCTCCAAGATGTTTGACCCCTTCCAAAAACTTTCACTAGGAAACAACTTCCGACAACATGCAGCTTCAGAAAATAGCGAAATCTTGGGAGACTTCAATCTCCCAACCTAGACCACAAAACAGAGTGAGAGAGGCACCAAAAACTCGATTCACACTTCACACTTCACACTTCTTTCATCCTCCCGACAACAAAACTCACACTTCTCCAACTCTTATTGAGATATTGAGCTTCCTTGAGAGAAAGTGATCCAAGCAACTTCGACCTCCTTCAATATGTAGGCTTCTAGTGGGTCGAATGGGGGTCTTTAGACCAACTTGAGCTTCCTTAGGCCGACATGATGTGGAGGACACAATTCATATTTGACTTGATACAAAACATTTTTACATGATTCAAAAGCCCAAGAAGGGTCTCTTCGAATATACAATGACTCTATAAACTCAATATTAATCCTAGGAGTCTACAATGGGGACTTTGACTAATATAATGATGACCCAAGCATGAAACCCATGCTTTAATAAGTCATTGTTACAAAAATAAAAATTATTTTCTTTATTCTTTTGACAAGTAAATTACATAATGACTCAAGTACATTATTGAAGACCGAACATAGTTACATTTTCTAACACTCCCTCTTAACTAGAGAGGCATTCATAATGTACATATACAATGGAGTATCTCAAACTATATGAAAACATGAAAAATTTTTAGGCACTGCAATGCCATGGACTAGATTCTTGACCAGGGCAATCTATCCAAGTGGGAATAAGGTGGACTCAAGATTTCAACCCCTCTAGGTACCATCATGCTTACTTGCTAACCACCAACCCAAGCATACATATGTGTATCCAAGTCAAAGCTCAGTAAAAAAAACCACCTTTTCAATTCTAGGATTCCAGACATCAACACAGAGTTCCGACCTGATGTCTCCCTAGGAAATGCTTCACTCACAAAGCCTCAACAAATCCCTTCCATTTCTTTATCACCAATAAAATAACCAATATCTACCAAACCCAGTAAGTTCCTTAGATATTCAAACTTCTTATTATGAAGATCCTTTGTCAGTATGTATGCTACCTATTCATCTATTGGAACATACTCTAACTTCACAATCCCATCTTGCACCAAGTTCCTATTAAAGTGGAACTTATTATTTTCGTCCTCGAATGAAACACAGGATCTTAAAACATCTTGATACAACTTTGATTATCATAATTAATCACAGTAGGACTGTTGGGTCTACAATGCGGATGCAAATTAGAGTTCCATTTACTATCAGCCCAGGAAAGTAAAACTTCGAGGAACCTCCACCGTATGTGGACTTAGAGACAAACTAAATTAAGCTAGGTGAAGAAATACCAAAGATCCCTTATAGGAGGTCTTTCATTGGGATCTCCAACACATATTTAGTCATTTAACAAAATGAAATCTAAAAATTAAAAGACATTATGACAAGTGTAAGAAATATTGAAGCTCCCTTACATGAGACTATTCATTAATATTTCTAACCATCTTAATCAATAAACTAAGAAATGAAGGCATTTAAACATAATTCAATGATTACAGGAAATATTAAAGCTCTCTTACAAGAGACTATTCATTTATATTTCCAGCATCAAGATCTTTAAACTAATGAAATTAAAAACATAAATGAAAGCTTACTATACCAAAACAAGTGTGCAAGTGAGGCAATGGGGGCCCTCCATAGCTCCACAAGCACACCTAGAAAGAAGTAAAATGTATAAGAAAATCCAATCCACTTTATTTATCATCAATTGCAAATTTCAATTACAAGCTCCAAGTTCTACATTCCAAGAGATTTTAAATCTCCATTAGAATGATCCTAAAATCTAAAATTACAAATGAAGGACTAAGTTTCTAAATTCTAAGGAAAATTAAGATTACAAATGAAGGAGATAACACTCCTATTTTTACAAGAAGATGAGATAACAAATTCATAATTATGATCCACTATTCCCTCCTTTGATCCACATATTTCTCTACCAATGGTGACACATAACCCTATCCTCCATGATCTTCTCCATGAGGTCCATGATCTTATCCATGAGGTCCATGATCTCTTCAAATTCGAATTTTAATGTAGAGTGCCACATAATGGTGCCTTAGAAGCTTCCTTTGTACCTACACATGTCAACAAACTCATTCTAATTATTAGGTATAAGTATATGGATATTATTTTCTAATGTTTAACCACAAATT
Source organism: Pinus taeda (assembly GCA_000404065.3). Taxonomy (NCBI): domain Eukaryota; kingdom Viridiplantae; phylum Streptophyta; class Pinopsida; order Pinales; family Pinaceae; genus Pinus; species Pinus taeda. Next base: position 370,654 of record APFE030225232.1, on the reverse strand, counting down.
CTCTTAAAAATACTAAGAATTAATAATGTTTTGGAAAACACAATGATAACCCATTTAATGATGAAAGTGAAGCTAATGTGATGACATGGTGGTAGAATAGAGGTGAGAAAATGTGTGAATGGAGAGAAAGTGGATGTTGAATGGAGTGAAAATGGGTGTAATTTAAGGATAATTCTTAGGCCAAACATACCCCCAAACTGAAGGTGTTGCATGTCCTCATGCAACCTATTATATTAATTTTTATACTTGAGCTTTGGCTTAAACTTTATGATATCATTTACTTAACTTTTGCAAAGTGTTTTTGATGAATTACAACTTGGTTGGTTCTTGTGTTTCAACCATATTTTGTTTGTTGCATTCAATTTTAATGTATAGTCTTTGCATATTGATAATGTGATTTTTATTGCGAAGTATTTTTGTTGGAATTCATCATGGTTGGCTCTTGTGTAACAACCATGATTGTGTTGGTATCCAATTAACTTTTAAATACTTTTTACAAAACCAATTTTATACTCATGATGATGTAATAGTAAATATATTTTGAAAGTATGTGGATTTTAGAATGTGATATATGAATATGGAAAAATATGAAGGTGACAAAGTTTGAATGTAAATGTATCCCCCCCCCCAACCCCCAAAAAAAAAAAAAAAAAAACTAATGGTTTTGGCAATTTTGTGAGATGAGGAAAGGAAGTTTTTTTTCCAAAAATTATCATTCTAGTTTTTCAAGGAATTAAACGGTTAAAAGTTAAAAAATATCATACCTCAAATTACCCTTTCAAACATGGATGAGAGTTGTGCATGCGTGGCTGCAAAATTTTGATCATAGTCTTCTTCACTTGGCTGTGAAAGTGGTGGATGAAGTCGAAAAAGCGAATATTTTATTGCTGTTGCATCTATTGCTGGATTTTCTGCCGAATGTTCGGAATCTGCTGCAGAGTACGGCTGAAAATGTATAATGCTTGGAAGGTATACAAAAGTTAGTATTTACACTTTTCGTCCCCATCCTTATTTATTGACTTGCCCTCAAGTCATTTACGTCCAAAACTGAAAAGTAATGAAATTAAATCTGTTGCCTCTTCTACAAAATGATGGTCTTCAAGTCTTCAACACTTGTTGGCACAATTCTTGTCATGTGAATAAATGTTTTGGTGTCGAACATGACAAGAAATTGTTAACTTAGTAGCCATTAATGGATGCCACTAGTTAACACGAGAGCTCCCATCTTTGATGTGGATGAGAGTTAAGATGCCCCTAACACATCTTTCTAAGTATGAATGAATTTGTTGTTGTTGAATACTTAGAAGATCTGATGAACAAGGGACATTGATGTATTCCCTTGTTTATCGGCATGATAACTTGCCCTTAAGGCATGCATGATTCAAAGTGTTTTTAGAAAAATATTAGACTCAAGGACTATTGACTCAATGGTGTATGGAAGCAAGGTTTTATTTGCAAGGGTAGGAAAAAGGAAAGTGACAATGAATATGTAAAGTGAAACAAAAAGATGGTAAGTGAGCTTCATTGTTTTTATGGGTGGGTTAGGATTGAAGAAAATGTAATGAAGTGTACGTGGGTAATGGGAAATGGATAATGACTCTTGCTGAGAAAAAGTGAATTATGGCATGCAAAATCTAAAAAATAGCAAATATGTTCATTATATCCTGACTTTTTGCTAAAACAGTTGAGTTTGACCAGCGTTGCACCATCCTTGGACATTTAGGAACAACCCCCAGATTTTCGAATTTGCTAATTTGTCATGCAACATGTCTAACCATTAAGCTATTACAGAAAGTTGCAAGAACTTGTATTTTTTTGGAAATTTTGTTTTATGATCATGGACTTGTTAGAATTTCTCATGAAATTAGTCTTTAGAAGACCAATCGCCAGCACAATTTAGTCTCCTTGATGATCAGTTGATCACCCAAAACCTACAAAAAAAACTTGGTATAAAGAACATATGTGTGTTCAAAAATAAATGGCCATTCCCTTCCTGATTCTTATGCAAAAATTGTATGCCAAAATGAAACAGATTAAGGAAAATCAAAAGTGTAATTTTTGTCCAATTCATGATGTTGATAACAATCCATTTTTAATAAATACCCATGAAAAAGAAATTACTTCCCGTTTGTGTCAGATGGCTCATGGAATGTGCATGGAAAAGTTGGGTATTAGAGATTGTTGTGTCCTGCAGATTAGTATGTTACATTAGAAGCATACAACAAGAAAAAGTTTTAATTTTAATGCCAATTATAAGCTATTGAAACAAGATAGTCATCATTTGTATATTCCTCCAAATGTTCGATAAATCAATCCTCCAAATTCGCTTTCGGGTGTTCAATAATTTTTAAAAGGTTCAAGGCACATATTTATAAATCTAGCATTATTTTTGTGATGCTGCGGAATCCATTTGCGTTAATGGACAAAGGATTGATGCAAGATTCATTTGCAAGAGAGCATTAAAAAATATCATTGAACTTGTTCCACCTTGGTCAGCAAAAAAAAATGCAGTGGCCTTGTGGCATGCACCACTGATCTATCAAACATAGAAGCAAGGAGTTGAGCATTAATAATAGGGTACCCTATGACCTTAAGAACATAATCGTAAAACTTCCCTTGGATGACTGCTGCTAATCTAAATTGATTCGAAACTTTATTTGGTGAGCAGCCTGAACTGGATCTCGTAAAGCAAGGCTGTCCAATGCCCATCCATGTTATGACACTTACGCAGTGCTCTACTCTGGCACTGTTTGTGGACATTCAACACATAACAAAGCTTATAAAGAGTCGTTAAAAACAAGATGTAGACATAGCTTGGATTATTCATGACACACAACAATTTCAAAGAGAAAGCAATGCCACCCAAGATCGTCTTCACTGTACTTATGCTATTGTTGATGGGATTGCTTTTAGGGATGCAAACAAAACAAATCCTGTATGTCGATAAGTATACAGGCTTTTAACAAGCATACATCAGAATTTTAGTGAAACTTTTGAAAATGCATTTAGCATTGATAAGGTTTGTAGAATATGAGGCTAAACTGGAAGCCATGCAAAGGTCGCATCTAGATGTATTGAAAGTGCAGGTTGATCTTGATACTATTTGGAAGGCAACACAAGGTGCTTTGTTCCAGTAAGTAATTTTTTTTAGTTCTCGAATTCTAGGTTAAAACTAATAGCAGATGCTAAGATTGATATCTTTTCTAATTAATAGCTTCACAAAATCTGCATGCAATCATGCAATCATCAAATCCATCAAATCGTGCCACAAAATATGCATGCAAAATCGCTCAAAATCTCTCAAATCACTCAGATTACATAATGCATGTACACTAGTTTGATTGAGATAATTTGGGAGTATGTCTCCACTTGACTCCTCACAGTACATAGCTCTATAGTTCAGCTCCTACACATTACAATTGGTAGCATGTACATAGAGATACACACAATAGTTTGGGACAATTCCCTTGTTCATACGTAGCTGTATTTAAGAGGTATCATTGCATGGGATTGTGCTACTGATGTTATGAAGTTTCAAATGTGCAAATGATATTCATGTTGTAAATTTAAAGTTGTTTTGGTGCCAGACACAAGACATTTAATCTTAAACCAGTCATGCTCCCTCAAATTCAATCGAATCTACTCAAATTTATCCTCGAAAGCTTCACGAAAACATACAAAAGAAAAAGAAGCGTCAAAACAAGCCTTCAACCTTTGAAGAGAAAAGACAGAATCTTGGTTCACATTCTAATGCGGCTCTATGATTTGAAGAAGTTGTTGATACTCTGACCTTTAGTCATTGTCAAGGGTGCCCAAATTTTTAAGAAGCAGGAAACTTAGATGATGGTTCTTAGCTTGTAAAGAAGACTGGCTGCAATTCCGAGAGAATATCAAGATTTTGGTCTTATTTGAAACTACTATTGTGTTTTCACTATTCAATGTACTTGATGAGGGAAAACTCGATAAAGTGGAGGACTTTTGGAAGGAATTTTAGACGTCAGATTTTGCCAAGAAGGTAGTCAAGTGTTGGTTTAATACAATGGTTCCTTCTGTTCCTTAAGATTGGCTAGGGATATGAATGACAAGTATAGTGGTATTGGTGCTTGTCGAGTCCAACTTATTTCACTTGTATTTCGAAACATGCATATATGTTGGACTTTCAAATGCGGAAATGATCCACACTCAGATTCTTTCCTATGAATACTTCTTCGGGTGTAGTATTATCAAGACTCTTATGAGGACTTCTATTTTTAACGTACGCCACATTCATTGCTACTTCACCCCATAAGAACTTCTGTAGATCTTGATCAAGGAGAATAGTTCAAATGCATTCTTCAATTGACCCATTCTTTCTTTTGGCCAATCCATTTTGTTCTGGATAGTAGGGAATAATGAGCTCCCTCTTAATACCCACATCCTTACAATATGAAATTAATTATTTGGAGGTGTATTCCCCCACCATTATTAGACCTTAGAGTCTTTATCTTTCTTTCGGTTAGGGTTTCCACCTCAGCCCTAAACTCCTTGAATTTATCAAATACTTAATATTTAGTTTTGATTAGGTAGAGCCATGTATTCCTTGAATGGTCATCAATGAATGTTACATAATACAAATGTCCTCCAAGTGTTTTGTTAGACATGGGCCCACATACATTAGAATGGATGATATACAATATTTATTTAGATCTAGATTCACTTGATGAAATGGATTTCTAGTATGCTTCCCCAAAGAGCATCCCTTGCACACACCTTCATGATCAAACTTCATATCAGGAATACCATGAACCAATTGACTAAGAGTAGGGATGACCCTATAATGAAGATGGACATACCTTTGATGCCATACTTCAATGGAACTTATTTCCATATGAACCAGAGCTTGAGGAGATGGAGTGATAACTAGGTAAATACTTCCTTCATGAACTCCAATAAACCTAGATTTGTAAATAATAGAGTTCTTTCCCAAACCAGTAATTTTCCATCAACAAAAGAAATTATTTCCCCTTTATCTTCTAAACAATAAATAGAAAGTAAATTCTTTTTCAAACCTGGAACATAAAGAATGTTGTTGAGATGCAGCTGTGATCCATTATCCAATTTCAATGATGTATATCCCAGGCCTCTAACAACATAGATTTTTTTGTCACCTAATTCCACCGCATGAGAGGATGAATCCTTTAATAGTGTGTGTAGTTTCTTTCTTTCACCTGTCATGTGTCTCGATGCTCCACTATCAATGATCCATGCATTGTCATCAAGTAGAGAACCTGTAAGGGAAACTAATAATCCTTGACTCTTGACTTTGTTGAATAAGTAATAGGTGATCCTCTTGATCCATCTTTAGTAGAGTTGAAACCCAATCTTATGTAGTTCACCATAGAGGGAGAATCCATGCCAACAAAGTGATCTTGAACTTCTCTTGACCTTAGCTCTGATACCATGTTGGAAAATCAAGGATATTATATTAAGGTTTGATTATTCTTTCTTGATAATTACTTATGAGTGTGTTAGATTATTTTACTTATTTATTATCCTATGTTTCATCAAGCAATTATACATATATGAAGATCACAAAAGAAGAGACACAAGATATAGGCACATGCTAGGGAAAAACCCCCCTCGAGGGGGAAACCCAGTTAAGATAATTCTTCCTTTCAATAGTATTCTTTGAGACTCTTTACCATGTTAGTGTCTGTCTTTCCAGCCTTCCTCCAGTGATCAAATATGCTCTTACAAAGTTATTTTGAAGTGTCAAGGTCAAATTTTGTCATTTCAGTGAGTCTTCAAGCAAAATTTGGTCACTATGCATTAGGTCTAGGGTTTGCTCTCACTCTTTTCAAAGTTGCCCAAATGCCAATCTATGTCACTATTCAGCTGATTCTATCATCATTCATAGGATTTTCATTATCATCTCAGTGTCTAATGAGTCATTTTACACCTTGTTGATGCTTCAGTTGCGCCTAAGTAAGGTCATTTCCCTCTCCTAGGGTTTTGAAGGCAATTTCTCTTGGACGGTCAAATCATCAACGAAACTTGTTTCTTGATGCTCATACACCTTCCCCTATCCTTAAAGTACCTTACCAAATTCTTCCCATCACTGAGATTCCCCAAATTCCTCATTTTCACACAAACCCTAGTTTCTTGCTACAACCTGGCAATTTTCTAGGTTGGGCCTGTGTTTTTCCCTTTTGGACCCCTTCCCCTCACTCAATTCTCTGAGATTCCACTTTCCCCTACTTCCTAACCATCCCTCCCTACTTCAAAAAATTTTCTCAAGAATTTAGAAGCCCCCTATCCCCTTCATTTCGCTTCATTTCGACAAAATTCCTTGTTTCACACATCGGGATAAGTTTCACTCAAATGGTGTTTCAGAGAAATAAAAGATGAATTTGGGACACCTGAGAGAGGTTTTTGTCCAAAAAATGCCAAATAATAAAAACCTCCTTCACTTTTTGCAAAGGTGTCATGGTTTTGGAGAAATGTCAAAATTACAATCGCCAGATCCAAGGAGGTTGACCAAGGCACTAAAACAATGGAAAAAGGCCCGATTCACTCCAAATTTTGGCCAAAGCCTCTTTGACTGAGCATGGTACTTTATTGGGGACTCCCAGTCCAAATTTCAAGAAATTCAGAGAATATTTTGTCAATTGTGAATTTTTTGTACCAAACACAGGTTTTCTTCCCCAACGAGTCGTGCACCGTGTGCGACCCTTTCGATGGGAAGGTCCATTTCTGGAAACGTTTGCATTTTTGGATTTTTCAGGAGAAAATACATGTGCTCAGCAAGTACCAAGAAATTTCACCCAGTTTTTAGCCTCCAGAAGGTCAAAAAACAAGAAAAAAATAACTTTCTGCCACCTTTTTGACACACAGCAAGCAATCTTGGGAGATTGCCATTTTGGAGGGGTAAATGGACACCAAACGTAGAAATGCCACTTGGGTTGGAAAGTAGACATCAATACCTTTCCAAAAATCCCACTTTGGCCTCATTTGGACACCTAGAACTGCCTCAAAAACTGCTCCAAAGGCGCGCGACCCGTTCAGAATCAGGGCGCGACCCGTTGGGCAATTTTCACAGAAATGCACCTACAGCTCAGCAAAACGCAGTTTTGACTAGGTTTGACTTTGGATTTTGATCCTCCTTGATGTAAATGATGTAATTTTATGATATTTTGACACTAATTTATCTCTTCTAGAAGATTCATTCAGAAGATAGGCAAAAATTTAATGAATGAATTGGTTTCCTAGCTTATAGAGGCAAGTTGTTTTGACTGCCTAGTTTTTAGTGCTCAGTTTGGAATTGGTTGAAACAGCTCCTAGGATAGTGAGTTAGACCCCTAGAGGCAAGGAAAGATGTTAGCTTGCCTATATTATGTACTTTCTTGGTCATTTTCATGGTTGGACTCTTGAGGGAGAAAGCTTCTATTGTATTACTGACTGTATCACTGCATTTTGGCAAAGGAAGAAAGACCAAGGTTTTGTAGTCCTTTTTGGGATTCCTCTGGTTTCATGTATTGATGGTGTGTTTCCCTTTGTACTTGTAAGTTTTTTATGTGAATCATCTTCTTACTTTTTCTTTTGCAAATTAGGCAAATGAAGTGTTAAGGTAGAATTCATGGTTGTTATGCTCTGCCTTTAAGTTTGCTTAATATCAATGTTTTCAGCTGTTTAAGGAGAATTCAAGGTGATTGCTTGCTCTCCTTAGCTCCTCACCAGTCATTCTCATCCATCCAAATCTTTCAAAGTCATCAATACAGTCTCCTACCTCGCCCCAAAGAACCCCCTGCAAAAACTGTGTCCAATCCCCGCACCGAAAATTGCCTTTCCCCAATTTTCCACCAAAACGCTAAAAATCCCAAATCAAACCTTTTTATCAATTTACTAGCCTAAAATTAGTGTTCTTTATTGGTTGTCTCAGCCCATTGAAGACCTTTTGCTGAGATAGACCGGAGAGAGCCCTCTCCTGCCTTGTAGGGCTAGCTACGAGGCTAAGTGGTTTGATGTTGCCTTGGAGTTTACCTTTTTCAGCCCGAGGTGAAATTTCAAGCGCTAACATATTGGCGACCATACTGGGGAAAAACAAACTTGTGGTAGATTGATGTGTTTGTTTCATAAGTCTTAGACGGAACCTGAAGATTATGCCAGGTAGCCTTCGAAATGCTTTTGCTTTGCATAAGCGCAAGTAGATAAACGCTGCTTCAGTCAACCTCCGTGAGCTTGTGAATGTAACACTTCGATTGCATTTTACCCCAGTTCATTTGTAAACTATGAACTTTTGATGATAAGTTGAGAGTTTTCACAGGCTGAAATCATTCACCTGGCGACTCCTTTCATGAAGAATCCAGCGACCTGTGCTTCATGGTGACTTCACTGTAGAGAGATCAATAGCTTGAGCTTTTCAAGATGGACCAAGTCACAAGAAGATATGCTCCCTTGAGCCGAGATCACATCCCTGGTTTTCCAAATAAAATTCCGACGGTAGATTGGTCAAGGAATCTGCCTACATTTAAAGATGATGGTAAGAAGGATGCTGCTCTACATCTGGTTAGATTTCACATACATATTCGCAAGTTGAAGGTTGATTTTCCTGAAGATTGCTTGATGAAGATATTCTTGGCCACTCTGGAAGGTAAAGCCCAATCATGGTATGAAAGTTTGCCGCCTACTTGTATTTACTGTTTAAAGGATTTTCATGCTATGCTCATTGAACGATATAAGGACTCTTATCCATCATTAAATTTAGTTCAAGACTGTTGCAAGTAAGCTTATAGTTTTATTGAAAGCCTCGAGAAATATTACGAAGATGATAATTTTATGGACGTTGAGCTCATGGAGGCTCTGTATGAGAATCCATTTCACCAGCATAAAGAAAAATTAGAGAATTCCCATCAAGATGATCAGGACATTTTGCAGCAGAATCAAGATCAGCAGGTTGAAGATGGTCATATGGCTGAAAATGATGAAAGGGAGAATGACATTTCAGATTTGCCCATAGAAGACAACAACATGCAAGTAAGTCTAGTGCTGATTGTAGATTGTGCTCATGCCCAATCAGCTACTTCAGAATTAGATTCAAATTGTAATGACCAAGCATACCTTGTGCTGAATCCTGAAAAGGAGGGTTTTTTTGTTGAGACCATAGACAGAGTTTTTGATCCAAATGTTCTCATGCCATTAGAACAGAGCCTACATGAGGAGGTAATTCAGTCAATTCATGAAGAGCAAGACAAGATCTTTGTTCAAGTAAGTGAAAAGGTTTCTCTGGATGAATCTATGGTAGCTGATAGAAATGTTAGTGTTGGGTTTCACGAGACATCTAAAATTTCTTTTCTCATGATTGATGAATGTAATGATAATCCGGCTGTCATATCATTTGAAGATGACCTACCATATTGTCAGACTATAGAAGATCAGAGCATACAGGAATTCCTTTTAGATTCTTCATATGTTTCATGTGCTGAAATGCTTTTCCAAGAAGAGATCTGCCTATCCATTTGTTCAGAGTTTTTTGAAGCCCATGAGCATAGTTTTACCGAAGCACATGATGAAGGCAGATCAGAATTTGAAACAAAGGACACCTTGATCTTTCGGCAGGAGGTGGCAGTGGCAAATCTTCATGTTTTTCACGATCCTCTAGCAAGATTGTTGCAACTAGTAGTGAAAATGTTTATTACAGTGTTTTGTTGCAGCCATGGTCAACTATGTTTTTGGATGCCCAGTGATAGGTTTGTACTGTTGACCAAAAGTTATGATAGGAAGAATCAGTCAAGAAGCCATCTTCTTGATTGGTTGCATTGGAATTTTGATATAGTTTGATGTATATTGTCTTGTAAGAAACACAAGTGGTTTTCATCATGATTTCAAATCTTGATGGATTGCTGCCCTTCAATAAGTTTTGTATGTTCTTGTTTCCGTTAAGTCAGTCATGTGTCATTTTTGAGTTAGTTTTTAGTCATGTTGGTTTCATAATTGTGTTGGCTTGAGTCATTTTTCAGTCAATAAATGAGTCAGAGTCTTGTGTCGTTTGCCGAAATAATGACTCCATCGCCCAATGGTTGAAAGCACTGGTCTGCTCTCCCAGAGGTTTGAGGTTCTTGGCACCTCCAAAGAGCTACCGTCCCCATTGGAGCCAATGTTAGTGTCAGTATTTCCAGCCTTCCTCCAGTGATAAAATATGCTCTTACAAAATGATTTTGAAGTGACAAGGTCAAATTTTGTCATTTCAGTGAGTCTTCAAGCAAAATTTGGTCATTAGGCATTAGGTCTAGGGTTTGCTCTCACTCTTTTCAAAGTTGCCCAAATGCCAATCTATTTCACTATTCAGCTGAGTCTATCATCATTCATAGGGTTTTCATTATCATCTCAGTGTCTAATGAGTCATTTTACACCTTGTTCATGCTTCAGTTGCGCCTAGGTAAGGTCATTTCCCTCTCCTAGGGTTTTGAAGGCAATTTCTTTTGGATGGTCAAATCATCGGCGAAACTTGTTTCCTGATGCTCATACACCTTCCCCTATCCTTAAAGTACCTTACCAAATGTTTCCCATCACTGAGATTCCCCAAATTCCTCATTTTTGCACAAACCCTAGTTTCTTGCTACAACCTGGCAATTTTCTAGGTTGGGCCTGTGTTTTGCCCTTTGGGACCCCTTCCCCTCACTCAATCTCTGAGATTCCACTTTCCCCTACTTCCTAACATCCCTCCCTACTTCCAAAAATTTTCTCAAGAATTTATAAGCCCCCTATCCCCTTCATTTCGCTTCATTTCGACAAAATTCTTTGTTTCACACATCGGGATAAGTTTCACTGAAATGGTGTTTCAGAGCAATAAAAGACGAATTTGGGAAAACTGAGAGAGGTTTTTGTCCACAACATGCCAAGGAAGAAAAAAATCCTTCACTTTTTTTACAGGTGTCATGGTTTTGGAGAAATGTCAAAATTACAATCGCCAGATCCAAGGACGTTGGCCAAGGCACGAAAACGACGGAAAAAGGCCCGATTCACTCCAAATTTTGGCCAAAACCTCTTTGACTGAGAATGGTACTTGATTGGGGACTCCCAACCCAAATTTCAAGAAATTCGGAGAAAATTTTGTCAATTGTGAATTTTTTGTACCAAACACAGGTTTTCTTCCCCAACGAGTCACGCACTATGCGCGACCCTTTCGATGGGAAGGTCCATTTCAGGAAACATTTGCATTTGTGGATTTGTCAGGACAAAATACACTTGCTCAGAAATTAACAAGAAATTTCACCAAGTTTTGAGCCTCCAGAAGGTCAAAAAACAAGCAAAAAATGACTTTCTGCCACCTTTTTGACACACAGGAAGCAATCTTGGGAGATTTCCATTTTGGAGGGGCAAATGGACACCAAATTCAGAAATTCCACTTGGGTTAGAAAGTAGACATCCAGAAATTTCCAACAAGCCCACTTTTTCCTCATTTGGACACCTGTACATGCCTCAAAAACTGCTCCAAAGGCACGCAACCCGTTCAGAATCAGGGCGCGACCCGTTGGGCAATTTTCACAGAAATGCACCTATAGCTCAGCAAAACGCAGTTTTGACTAGGTTTGACTTTTTGGAGTGGATTTTGATCCTCCATGATGTAAATTATGTAATTTTATGATATTTTGACACTCATTTATCTCTTCTAGAATATTCATTCATAAGATAGGCAAAAATTTAATGAATGAATTGGTTTCTTAGCTTATAGAGGCAAGTTGTTTTTACTGCCTAGTTTTTAGTGCTCAGTTTGGAATTGGTTGAAACAGCTCCTAGAATAGTGAGCTCAACCCCTAGAGGCAAGGAAATATGTTAGCTTGCCTATATTATGTACTTTCTTGGTCATTTTCATGGTTGGACTCTTGAGGGAGAAAGCTTCTATTGTATTACTGATTGTATCACTGCATTTTGGCAAAGGAAGAAAGACCAGGGTTTTGCAGTCCTTTTTGGGATTCCCATGGTTTCATGTATTGATGGTGTGTTTCCCTTTGTACTTGTAAGTTTTTTATGTGAATCATATTCTTACTTTTTCTTCTGCAAATTAGGCAAATGAAGTGTTAAGGTAGAATTCATGGTTGCTATGCTATGCCTTTAAGTTTGATTAATATCAATGTTTTCAGCTGTTTAAGGAGAATTCAAGGTGATTGCTTGCTCTCCTTAGCTCCTCACTAGTCATTCTCATCCATTCAAATCTTTCAAAGGCATCAATACAGTCTCCTACCTTGCCCCAAAGAACCCCCTGCAAAAACTGTGTCCAATCCCCGCACCCAAAATTGCCTTTCCCCAATTTTCCACCAAAAACCTAAAAATCCCAAATCAAACCTTTTTATCAGTTTACTAGCCTAAAATCAGTGTTCTTTATTGGTTGTCTCAGCCCATTGAAGACCTTTTGCTGAGATAGACCGGAGAGAGCCCTCTCCTGCCCCGTAGGGCTAGCTACGAGGCTAAGTGGTTTGATGTTGCCTTGGAGTTTACCTTTTTCAGCCCGAGGTGAAATTTCAAGCGCTAACATACCCTAGACCAAGAATAGACTTTCCCTTAGGGTTTGATTCTCATTTCTTGATAATTACTTGTGAGTGTGTTGGCTTCTTTTAATTCTTTATTATCTTATCTTTCATAAAGAAATTATACATATATGAATATCACAAATCAAGAGACACAAGATATAGGAACATGCCAAGGAAAAACCCCCCTCGAGGGGGAAACCCAGTCAAGATAATTCTTCCTTTCAATAGTATTCTTTGAGACTCTTTACCCTAGACCAAGATGATAATTTCCCTCCACACCATGTCAGCCTCCAAGATCTTTGACCCCTTCCGGAAACTTCGACTAGGTAGTAGCTTCTGGCAACATGCAACTTCTGGCAATAATGAAATCTTGAGAGACTTCGATCTCCCAAATTAGACCACGAAATAGAGAGAGATAGGCACCAAAAACTCAATTTTCTTCTTCTCTAAAGACTCCCCCAAACTCACACTTCTTTCATCCTCCCGGCAATAGACTTCACACTTCTCTGACACTTCTTGAGATATCTAACTTCCTTGAGAGAGAGTGATCCAAATGAATTTGACCTCCTTCAATATATAGGCTTCTAGTGGGTTGAATGGGGGTACTTAGGCCAGCTTGATCTTCCTTAGGCCGACATGATGTGGAGGACACATAATTTATATTTGGCTTGATACAAAACCTTTTTACATGTTTCAAAAGGCCGAGAAGGGTCTCTTCAAATATAAAATGACTCTATACACTCAATATTAATCCTAGGAGTCCAAAATGGGGACTTTGACTAATATAATGATGACCCAAGCATGAAACCCATGCTTTAATAAGTCATTGTTACAATAATACAAATTCCTTTCTTTATTCTTTTGATAAGTACATTTCATAATGACTCAAGTTCATTATCGAATACCGATCATAGTTACATTTTCTAACACGTGATTCACAAGAAAAGGGAATTGTAAGTCTATATAAGGAGCACTTTGAACTTCTATTCATGTTAAAACAATTCTTTAAAGACCGAGGCAAAATTAAATATAAATACATTATGGATATGGAAGTGGAAATAACAAAGGCATGGTTGGGCGACATACAAATGGAATACAAATGGAGAAGTATGTGGAAAATATATAGATTAGTCATACATGCAGGGTCTACATTATAACAAAAGGAAATTTCTATGCAAGCTGGCACAAACAACAACACCTCCAGCAACACTACCAGCAACACATTCACTGTAGCGTCGGATGCATTGTAGCGTTTGGTCCAGTTAGCATCCAAGAGAGAGAAGGAAGGCAATGGCCAACTAAGAGAGAGATAAGTGCTACCAAAATTGAATCTGGAGGGGTCCACTCCATAGTCAACATGTCCTTTAAAAAACTTGTAGAATAAGTTAGTTACAATACAACTGGAAATTTTCAACGTAACAAATTTTGGGTGGTTTTTCAAATACCACTAGTGATTTAGAGTAGGGTCAACCTCTTGAGTGCCTATATATAGGCCTCATTTTGGAACTTAAAATGGGGGATAAATCTTGGTTGTAGGGGAAACTCTTCCAAAATTTTTGGTGAATTGTTGGGAGGTAAGCAATTTTGGGGAAGAATTATGAAGTAACTCTTGGTGTGTCTATTTTTCTTTTCATGTATGTTCCATGTCACCTTATTTTTTGAAATTTATTACCAATGGAATACAAGTTTATGCAATTTTCATGGCATTTTAAGTTGTGCATATGATCTATTATGCAAATTGTGTAGAATTATATGAAGATTATTAACTGAAATGAATTTTGGCATCAATATAATGGTTTGTTTCAGTTTTGCAAGATCTATCAAGTTAGTTTGAAGAGTATATTGACTTTATTGATATTTATTACAAGATTTTTGCAAGCAAATGGTAAATTTGAAAATTATGTGTTTCTAATGGTTGAATTCTTAATTGCTTAGTTATCCACCAGGTTTTATCTAGTTTAAAGGAATTATTAATTGCTTCTTTAAATTGGGTAAGGTTTGATTCTCCATCCTTCATCCATATTTTACATTATAAAACTTTTTATGTCAAACCCAAGGGTTATGAATTCTCTTACTCAAAATCAACAGAAAAGAAACCTAAAAAAGAAATTAATGTCTACTGTTTTTCCTTCAACCTTGATTCCCAAATAGTTTTTTATTAACAATAGATATGAACATAATTTAAAGGATTTTCATGCACACTTCATATTGTCTTGAAGAACGCATAATGAAGGTTGAATGTGAGTGGTGAATAATTTATTGGATTACTTGTGATATTGATTTTTTTGCTTTCACTCATTCACATTTGGCTACTGAGAAGATTATATTTGCATAAAAAATTGATTTAAAGGATATGATGAAATTATTCATGTCATTTCCTTTTCTTGTGACACTCAAAGGGGAAAATGAAATACATGCATCTTGAACATGAAATATTTTTTTTATATTAACTGATTCAAGTTTGAATTACACATTCATTTACATAAAAGATTTATAGAGACAAATTAAATACATGATTTTATCTACCTGAATTAAGTTCATTGTACTTTTGACTATCCTTGGGTTAAAATAACACAAGCCAACATAACATAGTCAAGTGTTTCTCAACATAAGGAATATATCCATAACGATGCGGTGACCACTAACAGATATGATACAGAGTATTTCCATAAACATAGCAACAAATAAAATAACACTTAGATTTTCCCAGGATCTGCATTACAACACAACTTAGTGTGACTCTATGGAACCAACTATTGGAAAATGCTTGGGGGTGGGGGGGTTGAATCAGTGTTTCTTAGCAATTAGCACTTTTAAATCTTTTTAGAGAATTAGTTAATATTCAATTATCATTAATGTTTATGTAGTAACAACAGTGAATAAAAGAACATAGAAGGCACAAACGTTTTAGGTGGAAAACCCCCTCCGGGTCAAAAACCACCGAACGCGTTTATAATAATTATTTAATCTTCAACTCCAGTTGAAAAGAAAGCTACAACTTCCTAGAATCTATAAAATCATTCTTCTCCAGATCCCACTGGATGGATGCTCCAATGCCCAAGATTCTTCAGTAGTCAACTGAATGGTTGCGCCAACACCCAATGAGATAGAACTCACCCTAGAACCACCCTACCACCCTAAATGTTTCACAGGCTTGAACCTGTTGGTGATTTCATGCATCAACCTAGCACCACCCTACCACCTATAGAAGAATAAAATAAGAATGGACTCCCGTACCAGGGAAAATCGTCCACTTTACAATGATATAGAATGATGTAGAAGAAGAAGACACACTAGACCATAACCCCAACTATGACAGAACCACCTAATTATGATCCTAGACCTCTTGACACTACCTTTTCAACTCTTGGTAGATAGACACTTGTACAACTTTTACAAATATGCTTTTACAATGACTCTGTACAATGATACTCTTACAATCTCTGTATGCAGTGTTGCCCACTTGAATACTTCATGTGGTGAACTTCTTGTTGTTGTTTTGCACCTTGATTGATGCTCTTGTCATGCTACCCTTTCTCATTCTTTAGAACATTATATTATGCATTGAATCTTCACTTGATAAATATATAATACCTAATAAAATTCTTCAAGGAAATACCCATGACATGATAATAGCAAAACTTACCTCATCCTGTAGAGCATATGTCAGTGCTAAACAAAAACAACAAATTAGAATATAAAGAAATTAATGCAATTAAGAGATGAAAATGCATATACAGAAGATAGTTACCTATAGCTTACCTCTGTTGCATCATTTTGCTACACCTTGCTCTTTTCTGCCCTAGAAAATCTGGTCCTTTGCACCCCTTGACAACACTTGATCTAGTTTTTCTTTCCTTCCAGGAGCACGATTTTTAATCTAATGTATCTCTGCGATTTCAGATCTCCAACTTGTGATTTTTAGTCTTGTAGAAGCCCTCTGAGTCTTCTTTCCATTTCCATAGGTTTGACCCGATTTGGACTCTTCAATAAAAATTTATGCCCAATCTCTCACAATGACCTAATTATGGACTAGTTCAGTAGAGCGAAATTGTACGACATGCCACGTGTCATTGTTTCCTCCTTCGGCTCTGAAATTGATACACAAAAAACTACATTTCGTGCAATATCTTAAACATTTTATAGAATTCCAATCCTCTTCTTAGAGAGAGAGAGTTATGACAATTTTCCCAAGGTCACTTCTTTGAGATGAAATTCGGCAGCCTACAAAAACCCGAACTTCCACAAATCATATCTATGAAAATATAGCAAATCAATATCTGAAATTTGGTCACGACGTTCATTCGGATTGCTAATAAAATTGGTTTTAATTTCAAAATCTAAGGCTTCGCAGAAATGAAGTTATAACGAAAATGCCACAATCACTACATTTGGAGGATATATACCTCAACAATAGTTAAATTATCCTTATCTATTTGTACGTAAAGTTTGCTACCAGTAGTACCTTTCTTGAACCCTTGTTTACATAGATATCCGTCAAGACGAGCATACCATGCTCTGGGAGCTTGCTTGAGACTATACAGAGCCTTCTTTAACCTGCAAACATAGTCTTATTTTTCTGATAGTAGAAAACCTTCAGGTTGTTCAATGTAAACTTCTTCTTCTAATTCTCCATTCAGAAATGATGACTTAATATCCATTTGGTAGACTTATTTTGCTTGAGCATGCATAGGCGAGAAACATTTGGATGGCTTCCATTTTGGAAACTGGTGCAAATGTTTCATCAAAGTCAATTCCTTCCACTTGTGCATAGCCTTTAAAAATCAATCTTGCTTTGTTTCTGGTAACTTGTCCATCTTCATTCAATTTGTTCCTAAACACCCATTTAGTCCCAATGACATTTTTATCTTTTTGTCGTGGAACTAATTCCCAGGTGTTATTATTCTCGATTTGATCCAATTCTTCATTCATAGCTACTACCCAATGTTCATTCTGGCTGGCTTCCTCAAAACTACTAGGCTCAAATGTTGCTAGAAAAAAATGTGAACTTGTTGTGATGAATGAAGCCATCGACCTTTTCTTGTTCCAATTCCTTCATTTATGTCACCACTAATTTGATTTGATGGATGGTTCTTTTGAATCCATTCTTTTTTTCTTTTTGGAGGAGCTTCTTTTTGTTGTTCATGTATTTCTTGTTGATAATTATTTACTTCTTCCGGGTTGACAGTTGCTTCTTGTTCTAGAATTTTCTCTATACCTTTTCAACCTCTGTCTCAAGTTTCAAAGATTCTAGATCCTCATCATTATTCATTAGAACACTATCTTCGTCAAATGTAACATTTATGCTCTCCACTATCTATCTTCGTCTTAGATTATAGCATTTATAGGCATTTCTTTTGCGTGAGTAACCAACAAAGATACCTTCATCAACACACGATTCAAACTTACCCAACTTTTGATCTTCTCTTTTGATATAACATTTGCTTCCGAAGATTCTGAGTTATTTTACATTAATAGATTTTCCTTTCCATAATTCATATGGGGTCTTATTGCAATTATTTATGAGAAGACTTCTGTTGATAATGAAGACTGCCATATCAATTGCTTGAACCCATAATTTTTCATCCAATTTTGGGTCCTTCAACATTGTTTTACCCATTTCCTGTACAGTTATGTTCTCTCTTTCAGAAACTCCATTTCGATGAGGTGTTTATGCTGTTGAAAATTGTCGTTTTATTCTATTTTAATCACAGTATTGCTGAAATAATTTGGAAGTAAATTGTTTTCCATTATCTAATTTTAGACACTTTATTTTTAAATCAGTTTCATTTTCAACCAACTCCTTGTAGATCTTAAAGCACTCAAATGCTTCAGATTTTTTCTTTAGGAAACTGATGGCTGTCATCCTGGTATAGTCATCTATCATTAACATGCAATATAATTCTTCATCTAAGCCTTTTGTTCCCATAGGACCACATAGATCAATATGTATCAATCCCAATGGATGTGATGCAAAGTGTTCTTTTGTTTTAAATCCACATTTTGTCTTCTTGCCGTGTCGACAGGCCTCACATAGTGTCTTGGAAAGTTTTGAGATTTTTGGAATTTCTCATACTACTTCCATTTTTCTTACCTTGACAAGATTGTTAAAGTTTATGTGACCCATTCGTTTGTGCCATAACCAAATTTCATCTTCTTTAGCTAGTAGACATGCTTTAGTTGCTTCATCCAGAACATATATGTTGTTTGGAGCTCGACTTGTTGTAGCCACAATTTTACCATACCTACCTTTCTTGATTTCACATTTTTGTGGAATTGAATAGCATTGTGTGTCCTTGATCGCACATTTGTCCAACATTGAGAATATTGTGATTCATGTTTTCAACCAACAGAATATTCTTGACTAGAGCATATTTTCTTCTAAGAATAATGGTACCTGATCCTATAACATTTGAAGATCCATCATTTCCAAAGGACACGGTTCCATCCTTCTTCTCTTTCAGAGATACAATTTTCTTTCTATCTCCAGTCATATGCATTGAGCAACCACTATCAAAATACCACAGATCTTCGTTGTTTTGAGCCTTGAGAGGGAGAGCACAATTATCAGTGTTCTTCTTCTTCCATGTTTGTTCATTCTATGGCTTCAAAGATTCTTCTGGAGGATTTTCAAGTCTGCAGTCTCTGGCTATGTGTCCAAAGTTTTGACATTTGTAACATTCAATATTACTTCTTACATGTTCAAATCTATTGATGTTTCGTTGAGGCTTGGGAGGTTCATATTTGACAGATCTCCTAGAATTGTATTGGTTCCTAGGGTACGTGCGACATTCTATAGCTTTATGACCAAATTTTCCACATGAATAACAATAGCCATGAAAAATATGTTGGTACCTGGATGGAAATCTTCATCAGGGAATTGTCTTCCAAGGCTGTTCTTGCAAATCTTGTTCAATGAAGTATACATGCCTGTCAGATCTCATAGGTTCATTGTATGTTGTTGTAGAAGGTACTACTTCTTCTTCTTTATAACCGAGGCCAGTTCTGTTGTTGTAAGATCGTTGATTGTTGACGAGTTCTTCCAATGCCCTTGAGCTGTTGGCATAGTTTTGGACAATTTTCCCCTTCTTCATTTCCTTACACAGTGAGTCTACTTCGGTTTCTAATGCTTCCCTTTCTCTGTTTCTTTCTTCCAACTTCTTTTGAAATGACTCTTCAATACATTTGTGTTCTTCAACTTCAATTTTGAGACCTTGAACTTGTTCTTCAAGAGTATTGGAACAGATCTTCACAACCTTGATTTCCTCCTTAGAAAATTCTTCTATGATCAACCCTTCTTCTTTGTTGTTCAATACCTCTTGTTTATTGTGCTTGGCCATAAACAATACTCTCTCATTGGCTTCTTCTTCACTATCACTATCTTCATCAGATGATGAGCTATCTTCTTTAGAGAGAAAGTTCCTTTTGAATCCTTTCTTCTTGCCTTGCTTATTGAATTTCTTAAAGCCTTTCTTTCCTTTCGAGTTTCCATCACTTTTGTTTGGACTTTTTGCTACGAAATGCCCAACCTCACCACAACCGAAACATATTTTCTCGTAAAGTAAGCATATTCTCCATCTCAAAAGCCTTCTTCATCATCTTCCTTTTCTTCACACTTGCAGGTGTAGGTGTAGGTCTTTGCCTTTGAAGGTTGTTTGTCCTTATTGGTTTTCTTAGATGCAGTGAACACAGTTTCTAGATGCGAAGTACCCTCTTCTTCATCAAGTCTCATTTCATGTGCTATGAGAACTCCATGTAATTCCTCTTTGCTGAGTTTGTCTAGATTTCCACTGTATTCTAAGACCGATACCTTTGGGTTGAATATTCCTAGTAACGTTCTAAGAATATTTCGTATAATAGTCTTCTTGTCAACATGGTCACCCAATCCTTCCAGAGTGTTGGTTATTTCATCAACGTGTTGGAAGTATGCAGTAATGTTGTCATCTTCTTTCATTCTAAGTTTCTTCGATTTTTCTCTGTATATTTGAAGATTTGCTTCTTTCACATTTGAGTCACCTGCATATATATTCTCAAGCTTGTCCTATACATTTTTGGCAGTTTTACAACCCAACACCTTATGATAAGCAGATTCAACAAGTCCACTGATAATAATATTCTTTGCTTTTGCACCATTTACCAAATTCTTCTTACCTTGTTCATTCACAGTTGGTGTAAAGCCATTTTGAATAGTGTCCCATACTTCATAACCTTGTGCCAAGAGATAGATCTCCATTCTTCCTTTCCAGAGTGCATAATTATTTTCATTGAATAGAGGTAAACCATTTGTGGTATGCTCCATGATCTCCTTCCAGTTATTAAACAATTATTGAAGGAAGCAAGCTCTGATACCAATTGTTGGAAAATACTGAGGGGCGGAGGTGAATAAGTATTTCTTAGCAATTAGCACTCTTAAATATTTTCAGAACATTAGTTAATCTTCAATTATCATTAATATTTATGCAATAAAAACAGTGAACAAAAGAACACAGGAGGTACAAAAATTTTAGGTGGAAAACCCCCTCTAGGTCAAAAACCACCGAACACTTTTCTAATAATTATTAATCTTCAACTCCAATTGAAAATGAATCTCCAACTTCCTAGAATCTAGAAAATCATTCTTCTCCATATCCCACTAGATGGATGCTCCAATGCCCGAGATTCTTTACTAGTTAACTGAAAAGATTCCCCAACACCCAATAAGCTACAACTCACCCTAGCACCACCCTACCACCTTAAATTTTTCATAGGCTTGAACCTGTTGGTGATTTCATCCACCAGCCTAGCACCACCGTACCACCCTATAGAAGAATAAAAGAAGAATGGACTCCCGTACCAGGGAAAATAGTCCACTTTACAATGATATAAAATAATGTAGAAGAACAAGACACACTAGACCATAACCCCAACTATGAAACAACCACCTAATGATGATCCTCGACCTCTCGACACTACCTCTTCAACTCTTGGTAGATGGAAACTTGTACAACTTTTACAAAGATACTTTTACAATGACTCTGTACAATGATCCTTTTACAATGTCTGTATGTAGTGCTGCCCACTTGAAGACTTCATGTGGTGAACTTCTTGCTGTTGTTCTGCACCTTCATTGCTGCTCTTGTCATGCTACCCTTTCTCATTCTTTAAAACATTATATTATGCATTGAGTCTTCTCTTGATGAATATATAATACCTGCAAAAAGTCTTCAAGGAAATACCCATGACATGATAATAGCAAAACTTACCTCATCCTGTAGAGCATATTTCAATGCTAAACAAAAACAACAAATTAGAATACAAAGAACCTAATGTAATTAAGAGATGAACATGCATATACATAAGATACTTACCTGTAGCTTACCTCTACTGCACCTTGCTTTTTGCTGCCTTAGAAAGTCTAGTCCTTTGCACCCCTTGACAACACTTGATCTAGTTTTTCTTGCCTTCTAGGAGAACGGTATTTAATATGATGTATCTCTATGATTTCAGATCCCCACCATGTGATATTCAGTCCTGTAGAAGCCCTCTGAGTCTTATTTCAAATGCCATAGGTCTGACCTGATTTAGACTCTTCACGACAAAGTTATGCATAATCTCTCATAATGACCTAATTATGGATTAGTTCAGTAGAGCGAACTTGTACGAAGTGCCACGTGTCATTGTTTCTTCATTCATCTCTGAAATACATACACATAAAACTAAAATCCATGCACTATCCACCACTTTTTATAGAATTCCAATCCTCTTCTTAGAGAGAGATTTATGATGATTTTTCCAAGGTCACTTCTTTGAGATGAAATTCGATAGCCTACAAAAACCCTAACTTCCACAGATCATATCTCTGAAAATATAGTGAATCAATATCTGAAATTTGGTCATAAATTTCATAATGATTTCTAATCAAATGGGTTTTAGTTTCATAATTTAAGACTTTGCAGAAATGAAGTTATAGAGAAAATTCCACGATCACTACATTTGGAGGATATATGATATTTCTTTTTATAGAGTTGAGAGGGGCTTCTATAGAGAATGTTGGAGGGATTTTAGGAGCTTAAAAAATTATTAATTAATGACTATTCAATGAAAAAAACCAATTATTAGTGCCATGCCACAACCCCATAGGGTTTTAGCCCACTAGCTGGGGTTACTAACTTCAAACATGAATATCTCGCAAACCGTGAAGAATTACTTGGCATGCCATATATCAACAAAAACATCTCAACGAGTAGAATCATGTAGAAGATCCTTGACTCAAAATAGAGTAATTAGTCAAGAAAAAATTCCCTTGCAAGATCAGGGTAGCCCCTGGTGTTGCTTGGGTTGACATCAATGACAACCTCAGATAATCTTTAGATCAACACCAACATCTCCTAGCTTCATTGTCGAGGATGATTTGATTTCGTTCCCTGGGAAAGATGACATCCACTTAAGATATTTATGGTGGACAGAGTCAAAAGGTATTAGTTGTGAACCCTACTTAGTGAATCCACTATCCAAACTCCTCTTTCCATATCAATAACATTATAGTTGTCTTCTTCACCTTATCCTACAATGACCAATCAACATACACATTCCATTGTACGTATTTCACTTACCATACTTTTTGTAGCAATCATTCTCCCATAATTTCAACACTTTTCTCCCCCATACACATGTGTACACTCTAGTTTCATGAAGAAGACATACCTGGAGTAATCTATATCAAGTTTTAACACCTCCTATTTTTAACCCTGAGCGTTTCATGTACACTTCAAACCAATGAAATAAAACCCTATTGGATGAAACCTCAAGGACTTGATTAACTAGCGTTACATCTCCACTATTAGGAACAATAGTCATTCAATGGTCGTGCTCTGAGGCTAGTCTTACAAGCACCACACCTTCATGGGTAGCACATGAATGTCCTGATTCACTTAGCCTTGGGCACAAACTCGAAAAGGAGACTCCACAAACAACCAAGAAAACCAAAACCTTGATTTAATCTACTGCTAGGGACATGATTCTACAACACATCATGGATGGTCAATGTCAGCTCCGCAATCATCCTAATCAACTTAATCAACCATTGGTGTGGGTGGTAGCATAGTATGCCCCATTGTATTTGCCTTGGGCACTACACAACATGCCTAAAAATTACTTAAACCTTCTACCTTAGTTTAGTGGCAAAAAGAGAGGCACCATTGAAGAACATATCAACGTGTTCTAAGATTTTACTAACAACTTCATGGTCAAGAAAAAATATGTCTTCATAATATTATTTGTACATACTCTTGAGGGAGATGTACAAAAATGGTTCCACACTCTTCCTGCTAACTCATTGCACTCTTGGGATGATTTGGAAAGAACATTCCACCCCTAATGGGGTGAGAAATAATTTCAGTACTATCTCATGAAATTTTTAGCAATGGAGAAAAAACCATAAAAAATCTAGAGGAGTTCATGAAGAGGTTTAATAAGCTCTACAAAAAAATCACCAATGAGATCAAACCTACTCCCATTACTGCCATGGTGAACCATGCAACTACTTTTGAGTCAGATTTCTCTGTTATGCTTAAAGAGAGATGAACCCATAATTTACATGGCATGCAATATGGCACTGCTAAGATTGAAGGAAAGCTTACCATAATAGGAAAACTTATAATGGAAGATACACATTAAAACCATGATCCTAGTTTTTACATCACCAAGGGTGAGTATGCATATTCTCCTGCGATGCAAGAAAATCACACACCGTACAATTGTGAAGGGTATGAAGACTACGAAATCCCACCATATCAATATCAAAAAATTATAGACTCTGTTATGGAATAAATCAGAAATATTTATGACCTATGACCCAGGTTTGGAAGACCTATTTGTATGAGTCGAAAGAATAAACCAAGAAAACCTATAGTGTCATCACCTGATCCTCAACCAACTCAAAATGACAATATCCTACGTCCCAAACCCTTATCGGGAGCGCAAGAAGTCCTATTTAAGAAGAGAAAGAACATTCAAGACCAAAACCCAACTTATACGTGAGAAACATAAGTAATTAAGAATCACATTCCTCCACCACCACAGAGTCAAAAAAATAAGGAGGTGCAACAAAACTTAGTCCCTCTTTTCAACCTTGAGAAATAATTGAGCAAGATAATTGTCCCAAACCTTTGTTAAAATTAGCACAAAAGTCGACATACCAGCACTAATATAGAAAATCATGACCCCACCTAAACATATCACCCACAATGATACTCTGAACATCTAAGAAAGATTACCATCCTATGGATTGTGGGCGTCACATGGAAGAACAAGATGACTATAGTCCTCCTTTCTACATTATCCTGAATGTTCACAATAAATTGTTGCACAAATGTATGCTAGATTCAGGGGCGTCTCATAACCTCATTCCCAATTCAATCATGGTAGAATTAGGACTGGGCATCACCAAACTGTACCATGACCTCTACTCGTTCAAGTCAAGGACAGTAAAGTGTCTTCGTCTCATCAATGATCTAGTGGTTTCCCTCACCCAAACCAAATGAAAGTTTAGTCAAGGATATAGTGGTGGCCGATACCCCATCCTCAAATGACATGCTCCTTTCGAGATCATGGGATGGGAAATTGGTGGGAACCCTCCAAATGGACATATCATACGCTACCGTACCTGTCTTTTGGGGGCAAAAATGTAGACTCTATAGGGAGGCGAAACTCTTATATGTCATCAATGAGACAAAGAAGTCCAAGAAAATATCGGTTTATGCTGTAGAAGAATCGATGGGATGTTATAGCTTATAAATAAGCCCTAAATTTACGGTTGAGACGAAATAGACTAGATTTAGTATGGAAATTATTTTTTGATAGAGCATGTTCTCAAGTAGGTACACGAGTAAGAGTGATTTTGATACCACCCATAGGACAAAACATTTCACTCTCCTATAAACTAGAATTTGATGCCACCAACAATGTTTTTTAATATGAAGCATTAATTCTAGGACTAGAAATAACTTGTAAAATGGTGGTAAACAAATTTGTAGCATTTAGGAATTCAAAATTAGTAGTTTTGCAATTAAGAAATGTCTACACCACCAAACATCCTGAAATGAGATTGTATCAGAATGTTGTATGGGATATTTTTGAGAATGTTTTTCATGCTTTTAACATTAGAGTTGTGTGCAGGGAAGACAATCAATTTGCAAATGTTGTAGCAATTACAACAAGAACCTTCACGCCCCCTCCTAAACCAAAGTTGAAATATGAGGTGGAAATGCACTACAGGCCATCTATTTTGGACAATGTCAAACATTTCCAAATCTTAGAAGATGAAAAACAATTAAGAAGATTCTTGGAGTTGGTGAACACGTTTTCAACTATTACCATTGACTCAAATGAAGGAATGCCCAATGATGAACAAGAAGAATAATGTGGACAATATGACAAACGAAAATTCCTAAACCAGATCAAAGGTCATGAGGTAATACAACTTAAGAAAAACTTCATCCCTAAGGAATTGGTACCTCTCAAACATATTTTTGATTAGAATGATGTACCTACTAAGCCGTTGTTTAGGATAGTGGATGAAAATGTGGAGGAACATAACCTCAATACGGAAGAGAACCTGCAAAAGGTAAAATTCGTCAAGTCTTTGCAACCTGCTTATAAAAATAGGTACATTGAGTTATTTAAGTAATTTAAAGATGTTTTTGCATGGAATTACAAAGATTTGAAAACTTATGATACTTATATTATTCAACATAGAATACCATTGAAAGAAAATACTAAGCCTTTTGTGTAGAAACTCATGAGTTTCAAACCCATGTTATTGCCTACAATTTAAAAGGGGATCAGAAAGTTATTGGATAGAAAGATCATTGTATCGCTAAGATACTCCCAATGGGTGGAAAATTTGGTTCTAATTCGAAAAAAGAATGGAGATATACGAATTTGTGTGGACTTCATAAACCTAAACCAATGTTTGTTGAAGGAAAACTATCCCCTCCCTAAGATGGACCATTTATGACAAAAATTCATAAGAGCATCCAGAATATCAATGATGGATGGTTTTTAGGTTACAATCACATCATGATGCACCTAGATGAAAAAGACAAGACTACATTCACAATACCATGGAGTACCTTCATGTACGATAAAATGACTTTTGAGTTGATGAATGAAGGAGATATATTTCAAAGGGATATGGACATCACATTGATGGAAGAGAGTGATCGATTCATAGTTATCTATCTAGAAGACATGATTGTTTTCTCAAAATTGGATGATGAAAATTTGGTTATCATTAAATCCTAAGAAATAATTCTTTACATTATAAGAAGGGAAGTTGTTGGGAAACATTGTTACAAAAGAAGTTGTTAGGATCAACCCGAAGTAGGTAGAGGCTCTTTCAAAGATTGGTCTCCCACAAAATAAGAAAGAAGTTCAATATTTCTTAGGCAAGATCAATTCTCTATGCAGATTTATTGCAAATTATGCAAAACTCTTAAAGCATATGATAGGACTGCTTAGGAAGGAAATCAAGGTAAGATGGACTCTGGAAGCATGAGAATTATTTGAGAAAATAAAGAGGTCCATCATGGAAGCTCCATTCTTAGCAAGCTTTGATTTATCAAAATAATTTCATATTTTCTCCTTTGCATATGAACATACCATAGCTACAATTTTGCTGCAAAAAAACAAAGAAGGGTACGATAAACCTATAAAGTTTTTTAGTCCTACCTCAAGAGATGCAGAGTTGAAGTGCACTATCCTAGAGAAGCAATCCTATGCTTTGGTAAAATATTTCAAGGCATTTCAAGAATACATGCTACACTCTAGGGTGATAGCATATGTGCCATCTGCAACAGTGAAAAAAATACTTATTCATCATGATAGTGATGGTCAATGAGGTAAATGGATATCAAAATTACAGGAATATGATTTGGGGATTAAGCCAACCAATTTGGTCAAGGGACAAGGGTTAGCCAAATCGTTGACCGAGTCAAATTATGTTGCATTGGAAATGTGTACTAATGAAGATGTTTTCAATATCATCGGAGAGGATAATCCACAAGAACCTTGTTCTTCGGATGAAAAGAATCCATAAGAAACTCTTCATCTTGGAGGAGAGAATCCAAAAGAACCTCCCTTTCCAGTAGGAAGCAATCCACAAGAACCCTTCCCAACGGATGAAAGGAATCCATAAGAGCCCTTCCCGAATGACCTCCCAAAGTTCCCAAATTCTCCATGGTATCAAGACATCATGTTCTTCCTACAGAATTTGGAAGGTCCACATGAATTATCTAAGGCCAAATTCATATCTTTGAAATTGAAAGAAATCAAAATCCACATTTTGGGTGAAGGTATTTTTTGGATAGACCTTGCTGGAATCCTTCTCACTTGTGTCACTAAAGACCAAGCATCAAAGATCATATCAGAATTTCATCGAGGTGTATGTGGGGGGACATCATGCATGGAAGTTGATGGCTCATAAGATATTAAGAGTAGGATACTATTTTCCTTCCTTATTCAAGGATACTAATGTTGCTATTTGAGCCTGTCCAGAATGTCAAATGTTTGCAAGGAAGCAGAAGCTCCAACCTTTGCCACCAAAGTCGATCAATGTTCAAGTTCCTTTACAGCAATGGGGATTGGATTTCATCAAAGAGATACATCTGAATTCAAGTGGACAACAAAAATACATTCTCACGACCACTGACTATTTTACCAAGTGGTGGAAGCTATCCCAACTTGAAAATCCAATGAGAACGTTATCATAGCCTTCTTGGAGGAAAACATTCTCTCAAGATTTGGATGCCTAAGAAATATAGTCACAAACAATGCTCAAGCTTTCAAATCTCTCAAAGTAATGAAATTTTTTCAATATTACAATCTAGAGTTATTTCATTCCAAAACATATTATCCCCAAGGTACTCAAATTAGCAGTATCACCGAATAAAAATATGATAAGAATTATCAGGAGGATGCTAGATAAGAACAAAAAGAATTGGGATGATAATCTCAAATATTATTTATGGTCAAACAGAATCAACACGAAGAGAGCTATATGCATTTCCCTATACAAGTTGGTGTATGGGATGAATGTGGGTTTTCCTATGAATCTAACTTGATGAATAATGAGGTTGCCACACTGTGAGACAACAAACATTAGTACGATGCAGAAAAGGATCTATCAAATCATAGAAGTTAAGCAGTAGAGAGAAGAATCCTTGAGTAAGTTAAAGCCAACAACAAAGGGTATAAGCTATCTTTGATAGAAAGGCAAAGGAATGTGCCCTACAAAATAGAGATCTCGTACTAAAATGGGATTCAATTTGAGCTAACAAAGGCAAACATGGAAAGTTTGATAATCTATAAAGTGACCCGATTTTGAGTACAAGAAGTTCTTAACAATACTACTTATTAGTTGGATACACTCGATGGATATTTCCTCGGGAGCCCTATCAACGACAAGTTCTTGAAGAAGTTCTTCACTTGAGAATTTTCATGTTTAAAAATAAACAAATCTTCTTTCACTCTTTTACGTTTTTTTTCAATAATTCATGAGAAGAACCAAACATTGTCGTCAAGGGACCCATAGCCCAATGACAAGAAGGCACTGGAACTACAAAGTTTTCAATACAC
This sequence comes from Pinus taeda, assembly GCA_000404065.3. Taxonomy (NCBI): domain Eukaryota; kingdom Viridiplantae; phylum Streptophyta; class Pinopsida; order Pinales; family Pinaceae; genus Pinus; species Pinus taeda. The sequence continues at coordinate 341,534 of APFE030225232.1, read as the reverse complement.
CATAGGGGCCTGTTGTCCCCCATGGAGCCAATGTTGGTGTCAAATGCAACACCCCTATAAAATTCGATACCAAGGCTGGCTATCCAAAGGATCAGATCCAAGTGCGGTCATCCCTGTGCTCCAATAGTTGTTTTGACGCGAGCATGTCTTCTTGGGCCATGCTCCAACAAAAATTTTGACCAGTGGGCATGCTTTGGTGTGGGCACATCAGGCTGCAATAGATAAGGTCAGTGGGTGGAGGAGTGCCAGTAGAAGGTGCATGCCACCTAGATCTAATAGCCAAGACGTTCGTAAATCAGGCGACACACAACACCCCAAGCCCTAAAACTACACACTCGTTAACTCATGGAGGTCATGTGAAGGAGGCCACATTTCAACATCACAGGCCTCCCATATGACCTTGCAAGTTTCAAAACCCATCGCTTATCTCATGCGGAATTCTGACATGCGTTTGGTCCACGTTAGCCCGCCATGTCACATCGCGCCAAGTCACCATACACACGTCCTCCTTTCATTCGGCCACCACTCAATGTGTCACCCCAACATCATCACTCTGCCTCCCTTGTCAGTGTCCACGAGGGCCTTTTGTACCCTCTTCTTCCATATCCACCTCATCAGCGACATCATTTCCACATTAGCAACCACGTCACTCTGTCTTCCCTGTCACCTTCCTCATGGCCAGAATCAACCATTAGTGTGCATCAACCTGACATCACATAAGTCTCAGTGAAAGTTGGAGACACATTGATCTGATGGTGGAGATCAAGATGGTCCCACTCTAGAGAGATGTGAGTAAGTTAGCACCATGAAGACATGCCGTTGGTGCCACACATTGTTTCTTGGGACACTACGCATATGTTCTGAACTTTCAAGAGCTATCTCCCATATGTGTGAAAACTTACAACATGGCCCCCAAGCTAGCCAACAACCCACATGTCTATCATGACATCTCCACTCCTCAATCAACCACCTGTTATGAATCATATCATGTTGTGAATGATTTTTCATGCCTCATGTGGATCGCATGGTTGGCCCCACACCCCACCAATGACAACGTGATGTCACTAGTCCATCCCGCCCAAGGAGGCATTCACACATGGTAAACCTACTATAAAAACAGACTAAGGGGGCTCATTTCGGAAGATAATTATGAAATCTTGGTTCCCACACCGTAGCCTCTAAAACTGCCACATCCAACAAAATTTGTGTGCTAAATCTGCAAATCTAGGCCACGGCTCAGGTATACCAACCATTCCTCTTCCCAAAGGCTTCACGTCGTAGTTTTCAAGAAAATACCATCATCTTCGAGCCTTTTTCCTCCCGAATAAAGAAAAAAATATGCCACTCCAGGAAACCTCATCCTGAGTGAAAAGTCTTGTAATTCCTTAGAATCCAATGTTTCTAGTTTGGAGTTAGGATGAGGTAAATCTCATGACTACTAGACTACATCAATTAGACATAAAATCGCAAAATTTTCCCTTAGAGATCGTGGTGTAACATTCGGAAACGTAGCCTTAAATTTTGGTTGCCATCCACTCCTGTTGTACTGAGACACGTGGCACTCCGTTACCTATCATTTCAAAGCTCCGAAATCGACCTGTTCAATGGCCTCCTTTTCTCCTACAAGAGATTATGCAGACTCAAAAGAAGAAGTTGAACACACTGCTTCAGTACTGATGTCGGAACTAAGAGTCTTTCTACATGTCCCTTGAACTAAATAAGTTGTTCCATAGCTACATTTAATGGATGGATATACCAGCCATGCTTGAGGAATTCAAAGGAGCATGGTCCTAATCTCTAGAGCTGAGACAAATATTGAATAAAATGGAAGCGGAGCTCTATCGAGAAAAATAGTGTATCAGGAGATTAGAGATTTAGTCATTCCTACAAGAAAAAGAAGATGCTAACAAAATCTCTTTCACGATGGCCAAGGAGATAATGTGGGAAAAAATTATTAAGCTAATAAGCAAGCACTGGGATCAGTTAGAGTTGGTGCAAGAAAGGATTGAGATGATCAAGAAAACTCATAAAGAGGTAGAAATGCTCAGAGAGCATAATGGAAAAGACTTATGCAAAGTCGAAGTTATAAATGATTTCCTTAATCACGTCATTAAAGAGGAAGTCAAAAGGGAAAACTTTGATTTATCCCGTTTAGAGTAGGTCATCTAAAAAGGAGGCATAAGATGATAGTGATAGTAGAAGATAAAGCAAGCAACATGGTTGAGGATGTGGAGAAGTTTAAAAGAAAATGCGAATAATTATATAAGAATTTAGTGTCATTATTTAATGACTAAGGAAACTTGTTCCGCAAGGAGCCTTTTATGGATGGCCTACATCATATCAAAGATGATCAAAGTGATACTGAGGGAAGAGATCATGCCTCACAAGAAAAGGGCATTGCGAGTCTATACAAGGAGAAATTTAAACTTCTATTCATTGTAATAGTTTTTCAAAGAGCAGGGAAAAAATAATTATAAATATATTATGGATATGGAAATGGAAATAATAGAGGCATGGTTGGGTGACATACTGACAAAAGAGGAATGGAGAAGTATGTGGAAAATATATAGATCAACCATGCATGCAAGGTCTACATTAGAACCAATGATTATTTCTACGTGAGCATGCATAAACAACGACACCTCTTGTTGCACTATGGACAACATGTTCACTACAACATCTGACGCACTATAACACAAGACCCAACTATAAGAGAGGGAAGTGCTACCAAAGATAAATCTAGAAGGGCCCACTCCACAACCGATAAATCCTTCAAAAAATTCTAGAAGAAGTTAGTTATAATACAACTAACAATTTTGTAACAAATTTTGGGTGGTTTTCCAAATAGCACTAGTGGTTTAGAGTAGGGCCAAGCTCTTGAGTGCCTATATATAGGCCTCATTTTGAAATTTAAAAGGGGGGATCAATCTTGGTTGTATGGAAAACTCTACCAAAGTTTTTGGTGAATTGTTGGGAGGCCTTGAAGCAATTTTGGGGTAGAATTCTAAAGTAACTCTTGGGCTATCTATTTTTCTTGTCATGTATGCTCCGGGTCACCTTATGTTTTGATGTTTCCTACTAATGGATTACAAGTTTTGTAGTTTTCATGGCATTTTAAGTTGTGAATCTGATATGTTATGCAAATTGTGTATAATTGTATAAGGATTATTACTTGAAATGAATTTTGGCATCAATATGATGGCTTGTTTAAGTTTTGCAAGATCTATCAAGTTAGTTTGAAGAGTATATTGACTCTCTCGATATTTCCTACAAGGGTTTTGCAAGAAAATGGTAAATTTCAAAATTATGTTTTACTAACAGTTGAATTCTTAATTTCTCAGTCATCCACCATGTTTTATCTAGTTTAAAGGAATTCTTAATTGATCCTTTAAATTGGGTAAGTCCCAATTCTCCATCTTTCATCCAGATTTTACATTTTAAAACTTTTTGTGTCAAACCCAAGGGTTATGAATGCTCCTACTCAAAATCAATGGACATGCATCTTGGCAAAAGAAATTAATGCCTTGTTTTTTCCCTCAACTTTGATTCCCAAACAATTTTTTATTAACAACAAATTTGAATAGAATTTAAAGGATTTTCATGCACGCTTCACGTTGTCTTGAAGAACACATAATGAAAGTTGAATGTGAATGATGAATAATTTCCTAGATTACTTGTAATGTTGATTTTGTTGCTTTAATTCATTCACATTTGGCCATTGAGAAGATTATATCTACATAAAAAATTGATTTAATGGATGTGATGAATTTCTTCATGTTATTTCCTTTTCATGTGACACTCAAAAGGGAAAAAAAATACATGCATCTTGAACATGAAATAAAATTATTTTATATTAACTGATTCAAGTTTGATTTACACAGTCATTTACACAACATATTTACAAACACAAATGAAATACATGATTTTATCTGTTTGCATTAAGGTCACCCTACTTTTGACTATCCTTGGGTTCCAATAACACAAGGCAACATAACATATTCAAGGGTTTCTCAACATAAGGAATATATCCATAACGATGAGATGACCAGTAGCAAAATTGATACTGAGTATTTCCATAAACATAGAAGCAAATAAATCACACTTAGATGTTCCTAGGCTCTGCATTACAGCACAACGTAGTGTGACTTTGAGGAAGAAACACTCACCATTGTTGTTATAGTTCAAGGTTGTTTCTTGCATAAGTTTATTTTTATTGGAAAGTAAACAATGCCATACAAAGTGCTAAGAATCTATTTTCAACACATTATTTATTGATTCACGTTTGTAATAAATTACTCAATATTTTCTTGGCATCTTCTCATAAATATGATATAATCAATGTTAGGTTGTATCCTTTACTTATGGAGGGTGTTCCAAGGTAAAATCCCCTTATTTATCCTCATTTTCATCATTCCTCTCTCTCTATTAAATGGGAATATTTTCCAAGTATGTTATCTTGGTTTCTTTGTACCTTGAGAGCAAGGAAAAATACCCTCCTGGAGTAGATGCATAAAATCATTAATTGTGGATATCCTCCCACCACCACTCTTTTTTGGATATATCCCTTCATTAATGAGTCCAAGGAGATGTATTGTGAGTTTAATTAAAATGCAAACTCTTGCTTCAATTTATCTAGAGATTTCTCTTATTTGAGATGAAAGTTTCTTGATTATAAGTTGATTATAAGTTTTCTTTTATGATAAACCTTTAACATTGGGAATGGATATTATAGACATCTTATGATATCATTGCTTATCTATGAAATTTGAGAAACACAATTATGCTAGGTCTTTATGTTGTTAAATTTATTAATCTATGATTCTATTATATTGGATACTATTTTAGATTAAGAACTATTTTATCAAATTTAGGTACATCCATTAGTTTTACCATGTAGTTAAGAAAAAAACTAATGATATTTCCATTGTTTAACTTGTTTAATCAACAAGGATGTGACATATATCCAAGGTGTTATTTCATAGTGCTTGGAAGTTAAATGGTCTAATCTATTCCCAGTTTCTCTTATATGATTCTTTGTGTACTATGGGGTCGTCATGCTACCTATATATAACTTGAAATAATTTTTTGGAAACATGTTCTTACCAAATCATTCAATTTCATTTTTTCCATGCAAATTAGGGGTTTTCCTTTAACCTTTGAATTGCCAACATATATTGTTGGCCTTTAATTATAAGAGTTGGGAAATGATGGCATGCATATTAAAAGAGATTCTTTAATACTTAGGATTTAATCATTTCAAAAGTTTTTAGCAACATAAATTTCAAGTTGGTTGATCCAAAATGCATCAATGATTAACAAAATGGCATTAGATGCTCAATTCTAAATCTTAGAAGGAAGAGATAAAGGGCTATGAAAATGGCATGGGGAGAAGGAATGCATGTAGCTTATGGTTGAGTCCCAATCTTGTTGGGATTATGATGCATGTGTTGTACTTGATGGCAACCCACTTGTAGCAGAACAAGTATATGGTAACTAGATGAATCTACAGGAAAACAATGAAATCAAATAATGGTCAAAGGTTTGATACAGGGAGATTTTTAGTGTGTGTTGTCCTTGATAACAAGTGTTATTTGATAAATGAAATAATTGATAAAAGTATAAAGAAAATGTGACAGAATGCATAGCAGATGTGTTTACAAATGTGACAAAATGCAGGGCAGTTCAAAGGAATTAGTTCAGAAGTAATATACAATGGAAAATCACATTATAACAGGTCTATTCAGAGGTAATAGAGTAATGGTATAGAAGAATAGGATGATGGAACAAAGGAATATAGATCAGAATCAAGAAATTGAGGAAAAATAATGTTTTCAGGTATGTTAAGTTGTATACGCGGTTCACTGTACAAAAAGAGCATATACAAGCGGCTTCGCTGTACAAAAAGGGTGTATACGTATGCATGCACTTTCACAAGAGGAAAAGCGTGTATGGATTGGAAAATCAAGTAAATTTAAGGTTAAAGAATACCAAAGGTCAATACCATGGTATTAGCCTGCAATATTGAGTGGAATAATGGTTATTTGATCCCATCCAAGAATACCACAGGTTCTAAGTGTTGTTTTGGTCTGAGGTATTGAGAAAGGCCAAAACTATATAAGGAGGAGAAGATCAAAGGGCTAAGTGCACAAGTAATGAATATCGTATGAAGCGTTAGATCAAAAGCAAATATACATGTTATGGGTTTCTGATGCTTTGCTTGATCTGGACTAAGTATGCACTTGAGTGTTTGATGATGGATGAGATCTAATGATGGATAAGGATCATAATGACTTATCATCATGTGATATGATAATGGATAGGCTAGGTCTGAGTACTAACAAATTTTTGTCCTTTAAATTTTATGATATGGGTATATCTAAAGTCTGGAATAGCTGCGAAGTTATAAGTTTTTATTTGCATATCTATACACTAGTTCACCTTGGTGAAGGTGCATATACACATTGGTTTGGCACTTCCAAGTAGCGTATGCAGAAAAAAAGCTTGTTGTTTAGGGATGCCTGATCTATCTAATCAGTGTTGTTGTTTGACTGTTTTTTGTCAATGATGTCTTCATTAGATCTGAAAGTAAAATTGATTGTATAAGGAGATTGAGTCTGGTTGATTGATTGATTGAGTTAGAAGGGTAATCCTTGCTGCTATCTAGTTAGAACTCTATACATTTACAGTAGATATTCAGAATATCACTGATTGGTATAGTTTATGGTTCAGAGGTTTTATGATTCAGTATCTTTAGAAGTATATGTAGGTTGGGCTAAAGGAAGTCACGTATACATGTAGGTTGGCTTCATTGAAGTAGCATATGCATTATGACATGATTTTTGAGGTTACAATTGGTTTTGGTTGTTGATGCAGTGTTCTGGGTTTAGATCTGTGTTCTGGTTACAATGATCTGACTATTTCAGTTGATTGGTTGTATTTTGATTAAGTATTGGTTGATTGATTTTGAATGAATGGTTGATTTAGTTGTATCATAGGTTCAATGATTGTTTGATTCCATTGTGTCAGAGGTTCAGTGATTTTTTCGATGATTAGTTTATTCAAAAAGTGATGATTGGGTTTCAGTTATATCACAGATTGATGATTGAGTTTGAGTGATTGGTTGATGCAGATTGTATTTGATAGTTATATTACAATGGTGATTGATTTTGAGCTTCAATGTTATTGATGGGTCCAGTGTGAAAATTTGATGAAACGTGGCCTTCATATTGTGTTGTTGTGTACCAGGAGTATCTAGTATGAAAATTTATGAAACGTGGTCCCTGGAGGATACTAAGGGTTGGAGCCTTCAGTGAGGAAGTTGAAGTTTCTTGCCAGTAGTGGCTGGTGATTAGATCAGGGGGTTTGATCTCCCTTCTAGTAGCAGTTGGAGAATGAGTGAAGGTTGGAGCCTTCTGTACGCCAGCGCCTATGTATTGGTAAACATATTGGCTAGTAAAATATCTAGGGGGTTGTAGATCCCTTCCAGTAGAAGCTGGAGAATGAGAGAAGGTTGTATCCTTCTGCAGGTGGGTGCATGCGTAGTGGTATGAGTCTGCACCTGTACAATATTGTAAACAACTTATTTGTTATATTAAAAAGAAGACAAAGACAACAACAACAGGTGGTTTTTCTCCCACATTGGGTTTCCACCTTAAATCTTGGTGTTCATGTGTGTTGCTTATGCGTGATGTTTTATTCTGTTATTAGTGCACATGGTTACTATTTAATGTTTAATAAAGTATTGATGCACTGATTAAATATCAACATATGATGAATTAACTGAATCATAAATTCATTGGATATACGTTGGTTTCCTTAATAACAATTGCTTGCACATGCCAATTCCATTCACTGAAGTAGTGTATATAAATATGATTATGAATTGGAAAAAGTTATTGATTTGTAAATACTGATTCACCCCCCTTCTTAGTATTATTCCCAATAATTGGTATCAGAGCAGGTCCTTTGGTAGAAGCTTGATTTCTTGAAGGAGTTCTGTAGTAACAATCGGAAAGAAGCAAAAGAAAAAAGCAACTCAAAAGAAGAAGCCATCTCAAAGGAACTGTGACAGTGGGAGAGACGATTGGCTATTATGTGGAAGCAACTCTTAAGATTTAGAATCACCTCAAAATTAAGATGAACAAGAAAAAGAATTATCAGGTATGAATTTGTTGTCCTTTGGTGATACATTTCTCTATTCATTTGAAGATAATGAATGTGACAACGAAACAACTAAATTTTCTCTTATGGGTGAAAGAGAAAGAAATCGAATAGAGGTAGAATTTAAAAAAATCATAGACAAAATTAGAGATCAAAAGGATCTAATTGATAAAAGGGAATGTGCCTACAAATAAGAAGTTACCAGGTTAAAAGCCCAATTGGAGGAAGGAAAAAAAACAAGAAATCAATACAAAGAAAAGGAAGATCAATGTGAAAGGTTGCAGGATGAAGTGGCATCATTGAGAAATGAAGTAAATGAGAAGGATACAACAATCAAGAAACTTATAGAAAGATCCAGTTACTATAAAAGTCTTGAATATGAGATAGTCTCTCTAAAAGAAGATATTGAAAATTCAAATAAGCAGAATGAAGAAATACCTCAAGAAGACGAAGAACGAGAAAATGAGATTCTCAAATTAAAACAACAAGTGGAAGAAGGAAGAAAATTTGAAGAAATCATGAAGAAGCAGTATCTGGAAAAGGAAGAGAAATATCAAGTTGAGGTAAATATCCTAAAAAGTAAATTAGAAGAAAAGGATAAACTTTTACGATTTCAAGATAGTACTAATATTTTGGATAATATTCTTAGTATTCAAAGGTCTCCTACCATCAAATCTAGTCTTGGTTTTCATGAAACTGTTAAAGGCGAATCTAGCTCACAAACTGAAGAAAGGAATTCTAATGCAAATCTGAAATGCTCAATAGGGAGATAAGAGGTCAACCCCATCAACAACCAAGGAAAGAAAGTCTTCAAAGAAAATCATTTACTCATAACTATGGAAGTGTTAATCAATTATTTCCTCTGATGAATAATGTTGAATGTTTATATGTCATAATTTTGGACATGTTGTAGCCAGATGCAGAAGGATAATGTTTCAAGCTAATAACCATCTCACAGAAAGATCATCAACTTCGAGGTACTTTAGGGGATATTATTTTTCTTGCAATATGTTTGGTCACAAAGCCATTGATTGCTTTCGAAGGAATATGAAACATATAAGATGTTATGCATGTAACAAGTTTGGGCACATAGCAAAAGAATGCAGGAGTAAATTTCTGCCAACATACAAAAGGAGCAAACATCATCATACTCCAAGGTATGGAAGAAGAAGAAATTACAGTCAGAAAAATGTGGCATAGCTCAGTGTAAAGACTTAATAGACTCAAGAGGAACTGAAAGTATGAAACTTCAGTGTTTTAATTCTCATATGCAATTATCATGAAGACAAGTCGTGTATATACATGAGTTAGAAGCTGCATAGTCGCGTATATGTTGGTTTGATGTAGTAGTAAGACAAACTTAGGAAAAGTGGCTTGATATGCTTCAGTCAATTATCAATTATCCTTTTTGTTATGATTGATAATGATTACAATCTGTTGATGATATGTAGAAGTGATTTTGACCCCCATGAGTTGTTGATGATTTGATGTATAACTAGTTGACAATGATGATTGATGATTCTTACTGATATATGAAATGATCATATCTGACAATGAAAAATTGGCACAAGTTTAGGGGGAGAATATGCTATGCTTACATTGTTGGCATTATGTTTAGAAGTCTTTTTTACATAAAGGTTCTTATCGATGATGATGATGCTTATTTTGTTAAGTGTTTAAATGATACATCATGCTACAGTCATGGGCTTCCTATGATAAAGTCTCTGTTAGGCCCCTATGATACTAGTGTAACCCCATATCGTTATTAGTACAACCCCCTTATTATATTGTTGTACCCATGTAGTCCCCATATTGTTACTATTGTGCCCAATAGAAGCCCACTATTGTTCTTATTTTTCCCTTACATTATTATTGTTATGTCGGCTCTGATTATATTATGACCCCTTAGACTCCTATATATAGAAAGGAGGTCTTGTCATTTCTATCATCCAAGAATTGTTCATTTGTGTAATGTAAAAAAGGTTTCCTCCTTGAAGAGGCTGAATTATAAGGCATTGATCTATCTTTTCTATCTTTTTGTGAGTTGGTTTCATAACATTTGGTATCATAGCTGTGGATTCTAGGATTTTGCTGCCCCAAACAGGTCATTATGGGATTTTCGCTATAACTATTTCGCTACAAAGTTTGAGAAGCTAAGGAAAAAGTACCCATTTGAGACAAAATCAATTTGAACCTTGGCTCTGAATTTCAGATCCTGTCTTGCTATATTTTCGGAGATATAGTCTAAGGAAGTTAGGGTTTTTGAAAACTCCCAAATTACATTCCAAACAAGTGACCTGGGGAAAATCATCATAACTTTCTCTCTGAGCATCGGATTGAAATTTCATAAGTAGTTATAGAAAGAGGATGGACTGCAGTTTCTTGTATACATTTTTTAGATCCAAAGGTCGAAACCGTGACACGTGGCACGTCATACAAGTTCGCTCTACTGAACTAGTCTATAATCAAGTCACCGTGGGAGATTTGGCATAACTCTTCCTTGGAGAATCCAATTTGGATCAGACTAGTGGCATTAGAAAGAGGATGAAAATGGCTACTATAGGTTGCAATTTCAGAACGGGAAGATCTGAAATTACATAGTTGTAGTCGTTTCAAGATCGAACTCCTAAAATTAAGAAAAGGCGATATGAGGAAGTTTGATGGCAAGTATCCCGCAAATTGGATACTTCAAATGGAGAAATATTTTGATCTACATGGTGTACCACTATTACAAAAGGTATGTATTACATCTTCATATTTCAAATTGGATCAATTTTTATGGTATAAATGGCTTTTTTCTTGTAAACAACTTGTTACGTGGTCAATTTTCACGGAGGAAATGATAGCACATTATGAGGATACAAAGAGAAACAC
>APFE030225232.1:317145-330226 GCA_000404065.3 Pinus taeda | reverse complement strand
TTACCCAATGGGAAGACACTTCAAGGTAAAAATGGATCATGATAGTCTTAAATACTTTTTAGAACAAATATTATCTTTAGAAGAACAAAAAAAATGGGTCACAAATATGTTGGGTTATGTCTTTGACATCATCTACAGAAAATGGAAGAAATTTTTTGTTGCAAGTGCACTTTCAAGAAAGGATGAGGATGTGGAAGCATTGTTTTGTGCTATTTCTATTATCTAACCAGATTGGATAAATGAAGCAAGCGATGAATGGAAGAAGGACGAAGATGTGTGGCCACTAATTCAAAAGTTGCAGAAGATCCCAATTCAAACAATATTGCCAGAATTTGAAGAGGAAGGAAAAATCATATTGGAACCTGGAGTAGTCACGGAAACAAGAAACCAATAGCTACGAAATTGATCAATTTCAAAGTATCTCATCAAGTGGAAGAATTACCTACTGAAGATTCGACATAGGAGGACAAGAATTTTATACAGAAGCATCAAGAACTACTCAAGCATTGAGGACAACACTTTTTGAAGGAGAGGGGCATGTTAGGCCCCTATACTACTAGTGTAACCCCTTGTTGTTATTAGTACAACCCCCTTATTATATTGTTGTACCATGTAGTGCCCATATTGTTACTATTATGCCCCATAGAAGCCCACTATTGTTATTATTGTTCCCTTACATTATTATTGTTATGTCGGCTCTAATTATATTAATGACCCCTTAGACTCCTATATATAGAAAGGAGGTCTTATCATTTGTATCATCCAAGAATTGTTCATTTGTGTAATGTAAAGGAGGTTTCCCCCTTGAAGAGGTTGAATTATAAGGTGTTGATCTATCATTTCTATCTTTTTGTGAGCTGGTTTCATAACAGTCTCAAATGATACTTATATTGCTTGAGCCACATAGTTGTTATTTAGATCCCATTTATGGATGATTGTGGATGACACTTTTGATGATGCATGCAATACATATGGTATGTTCGTTACATGGTGATATTCGTCAGGACAAGGAGAAGAACACAGTTGAGTACACAACTTTATTATTTGATAAGTGTCATTTCTTTTATGCTATTGTCATCATGCCTTCAAAGATGCATAAAGTTCATATGGTGCACTTATGATGTAGGATTCCCATAGTTCTTAGCTCTCACATGGTATATTGGTTCAGGATTGTTTCTATTGATGGTATCAAGAAAGTTTGACAAATGAATGTGAGCTCATGGTTTTCTTTTCGAATTGATGAGAAGATAGATACGTATTTCTATCTCTACAATGGATACCTATTATTCTGGATACATGGATGATTACTTAAGCTGCATATTGGTAAATATTTTTGGTTGGCCAAAAGAATGGTATTATTGCAGGTTTCATGAAGACATGGCTTAGTCACATAATGATGATGACTTCTTACTTGATGATGATAGGCCTGATTCTCATATATGTTGATTATCATGGTGGATGCTTATCAGATATGGGATGTTGGAGAAATCCCTAGTGAAGAGACATGGTTGATATATTGAGGATTGTTAAGGAAAGATAATGTAGCTCTTGCTATGATGATGATGTTATGGTCATAGATGATGACTATGGTGTTTTTACATACATATGATATGATGTGAATAATTTTGTATTACTACTTGGAGATATGACATATGATTAGTTGATTCATGGAAGGCTATGTTAAGGATTCTTCTACGAAGGAAATAAAGCAATTTGATCTTGATAAGATCAAGAGGATGAGTTGATATGCGACATAATTTGTCACAGGTTGATGATATTTACACTGTCATATCTTGCAAATTGATTTTGGACATATACAAGTTGCTGGTCTGGATGCTGCTGACAGATGCTTATGGTGCAAATCATATATGGTGTATGATAGTTGCTGATGACTATCATGATCTTGTTTAAATATTTAGTCTTTGTTATAAATGTCATGTATATCATTTGATGTAAAGGTTATGTAAAGACCTATGACGTAATAATTGTTATATTCAGTCATGTATGGACTTTTGAGATCATATCAAATATGTAATCCCACTTAGTTGAGTGGTTGAGTCATTTGGTATATCCCCACTTGGTTGGGAGATTGATGTATTGTGATAGGAAGGTCATACTCACAAAGTTGAGTTATAGAGTCATGTTATTCTTTTGGAAAATATTTCTGCAGACTATGCATGTGCTCAAGGGGAGCATGGACAGTATAGTGCATCTCAACATGTCCTAAGGGGGAGTTTGATTAGATAATTCAGCATGTTCCTAGGGGGAGTATGATCAATTTTCATATTCAACAGTTTAGCTATGGAAGTATTCATTTAACATTGGTTAGCCAACCCTTTTCCCTTAATTTCAAATGGGGAGAGTATCTTGGTGTTTGGAGAGTGGTATTTGGAGAGTAGCTTGATGTTTAGGACAACTTGGTGCTTGTCTTGACATTATTTATAGGTTGTGATGACCAAACACCAAAGTAGTTGCCATCAAGTCCAAAGGGGGAGATTGTTGGCATTATGATGCATGTGTGGTACTTGATGGAAACCCACTTGTAGCAGAACAACTATATGGTAACTAGATGAATCTACAAGACAACAATGAAATAGAATAATGGTCAAATGTTTGATACAGAGATATTGTTAGTGTGTGTTGGCCTTGATAACATTTGTTGTTTGATGAATGAACTAATTGTTAAAAGTATATTCATAATGTGACAGAATGCATGGCAGTTGTGTTTACAAATGTGACAAAATGTAGGGTAGTTCATAGGATATATAATGGCAAATCACATTATAACAGGTCTATTAAGAGGTAACAGAGTAATGGTACAGAAGAACAGGATGATGGAACAAAGGACTACATATTAGAATCAAGCAATTGAGGAAAAATAATTTTTTCAGGTATGTTAAGTTGTATACGCAGGTTCACTGTACAAAAAGAGCATATACAAGTGGGTTCACTATGCAAAATGAGTGTATACATATGCACACACTTTCACAAGAGGAAAAGCGTGTATGAGTTGGAAAATCAAGGAAATTTAAGATTAAAAAATACAAGAGGTCAATACCATGGTATTAGTCCATAATATTGAGCAAAGTAATGGTTATTTGATCCCTTCCAAGAATACCATAGGTTCTAAGTGTTGTTTTCGTCCGAGGTATTGAGAAATGCCAAAACTATATAAGGAGGAGAAGATCAAAGGCTAAGTTCACAAGTAATGAATATCTTATGAAGTGTAAGATTAATAGAAAATATGCATGTTATGGGTTTTTGATGCTTTGCTTGATCTAGACTAAGTATGCACCTCAGTGTTCGATGATAGATGAGATCTAATGATGGATCAGGATCATAATGACTTATCATTATGTTATGTGATAACGTATAGGCTAGATTTGCATGCTAACAAATTCTTTTTCCTTTAAATGTTATGATATGGGTATATCTGAAGTCTAGAATAACTACATAGTTATAAGTTTTTATTTGTAGATCTATACGCTGGTTCACCTTGGTGAAGGTGCGTATACATGTTGGTTAAGAACTTCCAAGTAGCATATGCAAAAGAAAATCTTATTGTTCATGGATGACTGATCTATCTGATCAATGCTGCTATTTTACTGCTATTTGTCAATGATGTGTTCATTAGATCTGAAAGTAAAATTTATTGTATAAGGAGATTGAGTCTGGTTGATTGATTGATTGAGTAAGAAGGGTGATCCTTGTTGTTATCCATTTAGAACTCTGTAAATTGACAATAGATATTTAGAATGTCACTGATTGGTACAGTTTGTGGTTCAAAGGTTTTATGATTTAGTATCTTTAGAGGTATACAAAGGTTGAGCTAAAGGAAGTAGTGTATACATGTAGGTTGGCTTCATTGAAGTAGCGTATGCATTCTGACATATGACTTTTGAGGTTACAGTTGGCTTTGGTTGTTGATGCAGTGTTTTGGGTTTAGATCTGTGTTTTGGTTATAGTGATCTCACTGTTCTAGTTGATTGGTTGTATTTTGATTAAGTATCGGCTGATTGGTTTTGAATGAATGGTTGATTCAGTTGTATCATAGGTTTAGTGGTTGTTTCAATCATTGGTTGATTCAAAAATTGATGATTGGGTTTCATTTATATCAAAGATTGATGATTAAGTTTTAGTGATTGGTTGATGCAGATTGTATTTGATAGTTGTATTACGGTGGTGATTGATTTTGAGCTTCAATGTTACTGATGGGTGAAGTGTGAAAATTTGATGAAAATTGTCCTTCATATTGTGTTGTTGTGTACCAGGAGTATCCAGAATGAAAATTTATGAAATGTGGCTCGTAGAGGATACTGAGGGTTGGAGCCTTCAGTGAGGAAGTTGAAGCTTCCTGCTAGTAGTGGCTGGTGATTAGATCAGGGGGTTGGAGCTCCCTTCAAGTAGCAGCTAGAGAACGAGTGAAGTTTGGAGCCTTCTGTAGGCCAATGCGTGCGTACTGGTAAAAATATCATCTAGTAGAGGAGCTAGGGGGTTGTAGCTCTCTTCCAGGAGAACTTGAAGAACAAGAGAAGGTTGTAGGCTTCTAAAGGTGGGTGCTTGCATACTGGTATGAGTTTGCACCAGTACAAGATAGTAAACAACTTATTATTTATATTAAAAAGAAGACAAAGACAACAAAAGGAAGTGGTTTTTCTCCCGCATTGGGTTTCCACCTTAAATCTTGGTGAACTTCATGTGTGTTGCTTATGTGTGATGGTTTATTCTGTTACTGCTACACATGGTTACTGTTTAATGTTTAATAAAGTACAAATGCACTAATTAAGGATCAACATATGATGAATTAACTGAATCATAAGTTCACTAGATATACATTGGTTTCCTTAGGAACAATTGCGTGCACACACGAATTCCATTCATTGAAGTAGCATATATAAATATGATTATGAATTGGAAAAAGTTATTGATTTGTAAATATTGATTCATCCCCCCCCTCTAAGTATTATTCCAAACAAATCCCACAATACCATTTTAACTCTTGAAAAGTTTTGATAGTTTAAACACGTGGAAAGAATGTATCAATTGTGAGTCCATGTGGAATATCAAAGTCAAAAGTAAGCTTGGAATTGTAATTACAGTAGAGAATAAGTGTTGGCTAGCATTGGATGTGGAAGAGGCTAGATGACAAGGTGTAGGTGTGCAGTAGATATTAGATCATCTTATATGCATGATCATAGTAGGTTCAATCAATGATTTGGAAATTCACGATATGTTTTTGGATTTCAAACCATGGTAGTGCTCAGACCATCCAATCTAGAGAGACCAAAATAGTCACATCCACACATTGTATGAACCCATGGTAATTAAGCGGAATTGTAATGTTTAGAAACACTTTTAAACAACAAAGCACATATTTATAAGATCATAGATAGAACAATGCATTGTGTTTTGGATGAGGCTAGTTCCTCATGAATAAATAATTTTAGGGCATACTTCTAGGACCCTAAAGGATGGGATTGCAATAACCAGTAAATTGTTTAACCATAAATGGAGTGATCAAGCCCCCATTGGGCATCTCACTTGGAAAAGCATGTAAACATGTTATGTAAAAGATTATGAGGTTGTTGGTTCAATTTCCACAAGTAACCCATGTCCACATTAGGGGCATGCATGGTGCACCTAGTGGTTATAGTGGTTGCATACATAATTGAACTTGTGTCACCGCGATTTCCCTAGTTGTTGATTCCACTATTGACCAAAACAAAAAATAAAAAATGGAGTGATAAAAAGGTTCCAAAATCCAAACGAACACCTTAAGTTGGATTGGCATTAAATATGCTTACATACTCAAATAAAAATCCAATATTAAAAATATAACATGGATCTAATCTCGATTTTGGTGGCAAGGAATCCAAGTGAGTAGATTTGGTTTCACACAAAGTTACTTGATGGTTAATCATTGAAATTGACTCCAAATTATTAGATGGTATGCAATCCACCAATTTGATGGTAGAAAGATATTTTAGGCTGGAAGTTTCTAAACTGATATTGTTGTTTCACTTTGAAAATATCCAATGATGGTTCTTTTTAGAATAAAACTAACACAAAATCCCTTTCACAATGGATAAGGAGATAATTTGGGAAAAAAATATTAAGCTAATAAGCAAGCATTGGGATGAGTTAGAGTTGGTTCAAGAAAGGGTTGAGATGATCAAGACAACTCATAAAGAGGTATAAATGCTCAGAGAGCATAAGGGAAATACTTCACGCAAAGTTGAAGTAATAACTGATTTCCTTAATCACATGACTAAAGAGGAAGTCAAAAGGAAAAACTTTGATTGCTCTTGTTTAGAGTAGGTCAGCTAGAAAGGAGGCAAAAAATGATAATGACAATAAAAGATAAAGCAAGCAACATGGTTGAGGAGGTGGAGAATTTTAAAAGAAAATGCGAAGAATTATATAATAATTTAGAGTCATTCTTTAATGATTAGGGAAACTTGTTCCCCAAGGAACCTTTTATGGATGGCCTACATCATATCAAAGATGATCAAAGTGACACTATGGGAAGAGATGATGCCTCATAGGAAAAGTGAATTGCAAGTCCATATAAGGAGAACTTTAATCTTCTAATCATGTTAAAACAATTCTTCAAAGAGTAGGGAAAAATTAACTATAAATCTGTTTGGATATAGAAATGGAAATAATAGAGGCATGGTTGAGCAACACACCAATAGATGAGTAATGGAGAAGTATGTGGAAAATATATAGATAAACCATACATGTAGGTTCTATGTTAGAACCAAAGGTTATTTCTACGTGAGAATGCATAAACAATGACACCTCTTGTTGCACTATCAACAACACGTTCACTACAACACCTGACACACTGTAGCACCTGACCCTGTTAACATCTAAGGGAGAGAAGGAAGGCAATACTCAACTACGATAGATGATAGTGCTACCAAATCTAGATCTAGAAGGGCCCACTCCACAACCAACCGATCCCTCAAAAAAATTCTAGAAGAAGTCAGTTACAATACAATTAGCAATTTTGTAACAAATTTTGGGTGGTTTTCCAAATAGCACTAGTGCCTATATATAGGCCTCATTTTGAAACTTAAAAGGGGGGATAAATCTTGGTTGTATGGAAAAGTCTACCAAAATGTTTGGTGAATTGTTGGGAGGTCTTGAAGCAATTTTGGGGTAGAATTCTAAAGTAACTCTTGGGCTCTCTATTTTTCTTATCATGTATGCTCTGGGTCACCTTATGTTTTGAAGTTTACTACTAATGGAATACAAGTTTTGCAGTTTTCATGGAATTTTAATTTGTGAATATGATATTTTATGCAAATTGTGTATAATTATATAAAGATTATTACTTGAATGAATTTTGGCATCAATATGATGGCTTGTTTAAGTTTTTCAAGATCTATCAAGTTAGTTTGAAGAGTATCTTGACTTTCTTGATATTTATTACAAGGGTTTTGGAAGAAAATTGGTAAATTTCAAAATTATGTGTTACTAACAGTTGAATTCTTAATTTCTCAGTCATCCACCGGGTTTTATCTAGTTTAATGGAATTATTAATTGATCTTTTAAAGTGGGTAAGTCCCGATTCTCCATATTTCATCCATATTTTACATTTTAAAACTTTTGTGTCAAACCTAAGAGTTATGAATGCTCATACTCAAAATCAATGGAAATGCAACTCAACAAAAGAAATTAATGCCTTGTTTTTTCCCTTAAACTTGATTCCCAATTTTTTGTTTTATTAACAACAAATTTGAATAGAATTTAAAGGATTTTCATGCACACTTCACACTGTCTTGAAGAGCACATAATGAAGGTTGAATGTGAGTGATGAATAATTTCCTGGATTACTTGTAATGTTGATTTTTTTTCTTTCATTCACTCACATTTGGCCATTCAGAAAATTATATCTACATAAAAAAATGATTTAATGGATGTGATGAATTTCTTCATGTTATTTCCTTTTCTTGTGACACTCAAAAGGGAAAATGAAATACATGCATCTTGAACATGAAATAAAATTATTTTATATTAAGTGATTCGAGTTTGATTTACACAGTCATTTACATAACATATTTACAAACACAAATTAAAAACATGATTTTATCTGTTTGCTTTAAGGTCATCCTACTTTTGGCTATCCTTGGGTTAAAATAACACAAGGAAACATAACATATTAAAGGGTTTCTCAACATAAGGACTATATCCATAATGATGAGATGACCACTAACATATCTGATACTGGGTATTTTCATTAACATAGAAGCAAACAAATCACACTTAGATGTTCCCAAGCTCCGCATTACAACACAATGTAGTGTGACTCTGGGGAAGCAACACTCACCATTGTTGTTATAGTTCAAGGTTGTTTCCTGCATAAGTTTATTTTTGTTGGAAAGTAAAAAAAACCATACAAAGTGCTAAGAAACTATTTTTGACATATTATTTATTGATTCACGATTGTAATAAATTACTTAATATTTTCTTGACATCTTCTCATAAATATGATATAATCAATGTTCGGTTGTATCCTTTACTTATGGAGGGTGTTACAAGACAAAATCCACTTATTTCTCCTCATTTTCATCATTCCTCTCCCTCTATTAAATGGGAATATTTTCCAAGTATGTTATCTTGGTTTCTTTGTACCTTGAGAGCAAGGACAAATATCCTCCTTGAGTAGATGTGTAAAATCATTAATTGTGGATATCCTCCCACCACCATTTTTTGTTGGATATATCCCTTTGTTAATGAATCCAAGGAGATGTATTGTGAGGATAATTAAAATACAAACTCTTGCTTCAATTCATCTAGAGATTTCTCTTATTAGAGATGAAATTTTCTTGATTATACGTTTTATTTTATGATAAACCTTTAACATTGGGAATGAATATTATAGACACCTTATGATATCATTGATCATCTATGAAATTTGAGAAACACAATTATGCAGAGTCTTTATGTTGTTAAATTTATTAATCTATGATTCTTTTATATTGGATACTATTTTAGATTAAGAAATATTCTATCAAATTTAGGTACATCCATTAGTTTTACCATGTAGTTAGGAAAAAAACTAATGATATTTCCATTGTTTAACTTGTTTAATCAACAAGGATGTGACATCTATCCAAGGTGTTATTTCATAATTCTTGGAAGTTAAATGGTCTAATCTATTCCCAGTTTCTCTTATATGCTTCTTTGTTTACTATGGGGTCCTCATGCTACCTATATATAAATTGAAATACTTTTTTGTAAACATGTTCTTACCATATCGTTCAATTTCATTTTTTCCATGCAAATTAGGCATTTTCCTTTAACCTTTGAATTGTCAACATATATTATTGGCCTTTAATTATAAGAGTTTGGAAGTGATGGCATGCATATTAAAAGAGATTCTTAAATACTTAGGATTTAATGATTTCAAAAGTTTTTAGCAACACAAAATTCAAGTTGGTTGATCCAAAATGCATCAATGATAAACCAAATGGCCTTAGATGCTCAATTCTAAATCTTAGAAGGAAGAGATAAAGGGCTATGAAAATGGCATGAGGAGAAGGAATGCATGTAGCTTGTGGTTGAGTCCCAATCCCACAAGACCATTTTTACTCTTGAAAAGATTTGATAGTTTATGCATGTGGCAAGAATGTATCAACTGTGAGTCCATGTAGAATATCAAAGTTAAAAGTAGGCTTGGAATTGTGATTACAACAGAGAATAAGTGGAGGCTAGCATTGGATGTGGAAGAGGCTAGATGACAAGGTGTAGTTGTGCAGTATATGTTAGATCATCTTATGTACATGATCATAGTAGGTTCAATCAATGATTTGAAAATTCACATTATGTTTTTGGATTTCAAACCATGGTAGTTCTAAGACAATTCAATCTAGAGAGACCAAAATATTCACATCCACACATTGTATGAATCCATGGTAATTAAGAGGAATCATGATGTTTAGGAACACTTTTAAACAATGAAGCACATATTCATAAGATCATAGAAAACACAATGCATTATGTTTTGAATGAGGCTAGTTCCTCATGAATAAATAATTTTAGGGCATACTTCTAAGACCCTAAAGGATGGGATTACAATAACCAGTAAAGTGTTTAACCACAAATGGAGTGATCAAGCCCCCATTGGGCATCTCACTTGGAAAAGCATGTAAACATGTTACGTAAAATATTATGAGGTCACTGGTTCAATTTCCAGAAGTAACCCATGTCCACATTAGGGGCATGCATGGTGCACCTAGTGGTTATAGTGGTTGCATACATAATTGAACTTGTGTCACATGAGTACAAGATTGCCCTAATTGTTGATTCCACTATTGACCAAAAAAAAATAAAAAAATGGGGTGATAAAAAGGTTCCAAAATCTAAATGAACACCTTAATTTAGATTGACATTAAATATGCTTACATACGCACTTAAATGAAAATCTAACATTAATAATATAAGATGGATCTAATCTCGATTTTGGTGGCAAGAAATCCAAGTGTGTAGATTTGGTTTCACACAAAGTTACTTGATGGTTAATCATTGAAATTGACTCCAAATTATTAGATGGTTTGTAATCCACCAATTTGATGGTAAAAATATATTTTAAGGTTGGAACCTGCTCAATAGATATTGTTGTTTCACTTTGAAACTATCCAATGATGGTTCATTTTAGAATAAAACTAACACATAGGTTTAAAATTTATCTTTTTGGAAATATATTTACTATTTTTTGTCATGATCAACAATATCGATTGATTTTGGAGTTAGATGTGTGCGGTAGCTAATTTTTATTTTGTTGTCCAAAATATGTAATGGCCCATATGATACTAAATCTAATGGTCGATAAGGATTTCAGAATCATACATATATTGGCCGTTAACACTAACCATTACGCTCAAAAGGAATAGTTAATGAAAGTTATGTTCATGCGACTAAATGGGAATGATTAACCATTGGTTTTAAAGGAAAGAAAGTCTTGATTTTGCATCCATTGTGTCCTATCTCATTTAATTGTGCACATTTCAAAGTAATTCTTGATTAATTAAAAGAAATATTCGTGTGTGTAGCACATAAGGCTTTGATATGCTACGTTTTCAAGGATTTGTTTTCAGTATTGCTTGGTCTTTTTCATGTGGAATACTTAGAGATTTGAATGTTAGTCAAGCTAGATAAAAAAAGTGGATGTTTGAAGGGAAATCAATAAGTTCCTATACCTATTTCACGATTAATTTGCAATACAATGAAGAAAAATGATCTCTAGAATAAAAGTGTTGTTTGCATCAACCCTTGCTAATAGCCTCATTGAACCAAAACCTATGGACTTGTTATTTGATGTTTTTAATGCACATAAGGGATCTAAAAAACAAGTTGATGGATGATGGGTTTGGTTCCTTTTTTCTTTGGAAAAGTTTATTAACTTAGGTTTTAGTGTCCAACACTTTCTACAAGATTAACTTGGTTAAGCCACTCAATAAGTTATATAACCCCAAAAATTGGACCATTATTTTTGTAGATGGTTCTAAGAAAATTATGGTTGTGAAAACAAAGTCTATTGCCAATATGTTAAGTTTAAAAACTCTTGGAACACCCATTCATGATTCAAGCCTTTTTGTAAAGGTTAACAACTAGTCACCACAAGAAAAAAATGTTGTCATACATCATTTTCTACTTGATGCTACTTCTCTTCCTAATTTATTTTGTATGTGTTAGGGTCCTATAATTTTTATAGGATTGCTTGATTATCACTAATCATTATTATGTTTGAGATGTCGTAAATAATATTTCATCCTGCAAATTATTTCCAAAGCGACACCAAGAATTAGGATTTGAGGATATTTTTTGCATGACAATGTTTGGATTAGATCAGATTGCAGGGGTTTTCATCAGAAATTTCCTAAAAGCAGCTTTCCAATGGTATGTCCTGTGCCCAAATTCAATCCCTGGATTAAAATATAGGCCAGAAAAAAGTTTTCTCTTCAAAAAGCAGATAAAGGCCTGGGAACTTTTCCGCTACAGTTAAAATTATGTTTGCATCTATCCTTTGTGAAAAATATTTCCCCCATCATGAATATGAAATATGATTTTTAACTCTAGAGGAGACCCACATAACCATCATCCCATTTCCAGATTTCCATTAACCCATCATGCCCATTTTACATATTTTTCCATAAACCCTAGCCTTAATCCATTTTCCCTTTGTTAATAACAAATACCCAAACTCTAGTCATTTTCCATTTTTATTTATACATTCCAAGTCTAGCCGCATTCCCATTATTTAACCTAATTACCAAACTCTAGCTACATTTCTATTTTTATTTATACATTCCAACTCTATCCGCATTCCCATTCGTTACTCTAATTACCGAATTCCAGCGATGTTCCCCTTTGTATACTTTAATATCATAAATCTCCCGTGTAATACATAACCCCTCCTAGAGGCAAAATGACATAACATGCAATCTTATAGAATGTTGGGTCTGCCCTGTTCAATCCCCCATGTAATACATAGTCCACCCCCTCGTCGATTTCGATTGAGACATCTCGTCCCACAACTGATAAGTCTTGGCCCCTGATAGCCCTCCTCCTTATTGCGATTGAGACATCTTGTCCCGCAATCGATAATTCCCTCCACTGATAAGTCTCCTCGCCAATAAGTCTCCCTGCCGACTGCGATATCGCAATCGGTGAATTGCACCAACTTTAAACCCCTCCCCCTCAAGGTCTTCCTCCCAGTTGAAATTGCGATACAATACATGACCCCCTTTCCGGACTCGCTGGGATTATTAATTGGATTTTGAAAAGCTTTGGGTATGGGTTGGTGGTTATCTCCCACCAGATGCAATATTTCATATATTGCAATTTGTTACATTTTTAGGTCTGGGTATGTGGTAACACCCCCCAACAGATATATTATAAGTTGCATTCTAAAGGGTTTTTGGGTCCAGGTTGTTAAACATACATGGTTAGGGAGAACAAATAGGAAAACAATAGGAAAGATAAATCATTCAGTACAATTTTTATTCACAAAAGATGTACATTTATAGTACAATATGGTGACCATTGGGATTCACATCCCAAGGTCCCTTGG